>PVJO010003369.1:0-124723 GCA_004026905.1 Hystrix cristata | reverse complement strand
TCTCTCTCAAACAAATTTCAATACAATTCTGAGTCACCTGAAGTCATTATTATGGCTCCTCCTCCTCCAGGATTTTGGAATCATCCTTCACTGCACTACAGCATAAAGGAGGTTGCACTGTTTATTCCTGAGTGGCCCATTTTCCCTCCTTTCTCTGAGACACCAACATCATTTCTTTAAGAACTTAGGGTTTATACAAAGCAGGGAAGTAAGATTCTGTGTTCATTTTGGTTTGGACTCTACAAAACCCCTTAACCTCCTTCAAACATGAAAATACCAAGGAGCAATCTACCTGCTTGGAAGACACACGGGATAAACAAACAAAAAGTAACATTTTAATGCACTTGCTTGCCACACAAATACAGTGCCTATGAGATCAGAACAATTTAATTATATACAAAGAAATGCGAGCGAAAACATGGTAAATGTGTCGAAGTTATATAATACATCTTACTTTGGACCTACTGGGGACTATCCTGAGTATATCATCCCTCAAAGGGTGGCCACTGAAACTAGAATGTTCCACCTGCTACACCATGAAGAAGGAGCCTATGAGAGAAGAGCCCTTCTCATTCTCAGTTCGGTTGATGTTATTCACATATAATGACACAATGGAGAAAAGGGAAAAGAAGAAATTAACTTTTGTTTTAATTATCATTACTATTTTCAAGATATATAAACCACTAGTTTTACATTCATAAACCACAGCATTACTGGTATCCCTAAAAATATTTCCAAATATTTGCTGTTTTCCTCGAGGCCAAACAAAGACAGTCTGAAACTCAGTAATTTCCAGTGCTAGTTTCAGGATCCTCAGCAATCAAGAACATGCCAGTTGGTGTATGTATTATTTGCCTACATGATCTGTGCTCTTGAGATTCTAAGTGCATTGTGGAGTTCGGGCTAGTGTTGGAGTATTGCCTCTGGAGTTTCTATTTAGAAAACACCTTGGGAAAGGAGGCTCGTGTTCCGTAAAGCGGTGCCAAGGAAACCTACTGCTGGCAGGTGGAAGTACTGCTAGCGGTGCTGTGAGCCCTGAGAAACCACTTTTCGAGAGACTCCCTACGGCCCCGCATCTTCACACGGCAGCTTCAGTGTTCAGTGAGATGTTAAAGCATCCGTGCTTTGGTTTGGTCTTTGCCAGCGATGGCTTTCAGTAACTGTTGTACTCTGGACATAATAATAATAAAAGACTACATGACAGTGCTAGGAAACGAAGCCATATACCATCAGAAACAAAACTGGAGTGTGGCTGTTTCAGGTCTCTTTTAGCACATCACACACAAAGGCAAGACAGCAGTCCAAAGATGCTGTTCTTTTCTACTTGGCTTTACATTTTGAACCTTCTTCCTGAAGACTCATGACTAATCCTAATAACAGAGTGTACTACATGGTACACCTCTGCCTATTTTGTTGCTATCATTTCAAACCCATTTTGTGTATCACACATATTACTTAGACTCCAAATAGTGTGTACCCTTAAAAATATTTTCCTTCAGTTTATCCTGACATAAAAGAGAACATAGTGATTCAAAGTACCAGACTAGTATGTTGGGATGTGTGTTCAATCCAAAAGAAAATCAATGGGGCTGAAAGACTTCTCATACAATTATGCACTAAGAAATTTTATTCAGTCTTTTTGATAATAAGCAAGTGCCTGATGATAAGCAACACTTAAATCTTCTCCTCACATCCTTTTTCTTCTAACACAAGAACAGTGTTCTTTGTAATAAGGCTTCTTCCTTCTACCAGTTTCTGGTGGTGCCCAGGAAAAATAGTAAATTAAAGTTCGTGCCCATGAATCACTAAGATTTTTTCCAGCCTCTCCGAGGCAAAGAGATTTATGGGATGAAACCAACAGTCGTTTGCAGCTTGTCACATAGTGTGCATTGTCTGCACAATAAGATATGTCCTTCTCTCTTTTTCCGTGTTAGCTCACGTCCAAAGGTCACACAAGCTAAATCCAAATATAATGGCGTCTGGTAACATCTCTATCACCAAGAGAGTACCAGCCATCTATAAGCAATGCACTCATTAATGCAGACGAGCTTTTCACTTCTCATTTATTATACCCCCGTGCAGAGCTTCAAAACAGGTTATAATCACTTTAAAGAACAAGCTATTCTAAACTAGAAGAAAAATACAGGTGTTGATCATCAACATCATAAGGCTAAGCTGGACTTTCTGGGGTTTTTGTCAGTTTATGTGAGAAATTCCAGGAGAAATTACTCAGAAGATGACTTTGTTTTAATTCTAAAAGCCAGGCACTATATGTAAGTAAACATATTTATTCCCAAGAGAAGTAGATACTACCTTACACAAAAGTCAAATTGAATTCCCAATTGAGCTATTAGTCTAGGTGCTAATTAATCTGTAGGAACTCAGAAATCCCTAGAAGAAAATGTCTGTTCTGGTTGTCACTCTGGCATTGGCAATACCTTCAGAACAGTGTTGGACTCCACTCGCGAAGCATTAAGGAGGAAGTGAGGATGTTTCTGTCTTGATGTTATTTTTCCTTGTTCTGAAGCCAGCAATTTCTCTTATCCTCTGTGCATTCTGATTTGTTTAGAGAGACTGAGGCCTGGCAGCTAAGTCCTTAGAAAGACTAAAATTAATCACTCTTTAAATGTATTGTTTGAAATCCTGTATTGTCGCAATGCAAATGGAAAACCTTCTTCTCTCCTTCCTTAATAAGACCATAGACCAACTAAAAATTAAAAACAATTCATTCCCCTCTTGAATGGAAAATCTTTAATAAGAAAATGCAAAGATTTCAGCCTTCCTTGCTGTCATAGCTCCCATGTTTACCTAATTTAATGACCCTAAAAAGCTACAGTAGTTGTTGTACTCCACAGATAACACATTAAAGTGTAGCTCTGGGTGAGAAATAACCTGACATCGAAGGCTCTCAAGAAAAACACACTCATTAGACATGAAAACAACACGAGAGAAAAGTTCAAGTTTGCCCTCAAAAGAAGTGTGACATGTCAAGATTCTGTGGTCACACTAAATCCTGGAAAGCCAAAACCAACCTTTCGTCTTTGATAAAGCCACTTTGGTGTGAAGGAGTTGAGCGCTTGAAGAGCATGTCATATTTCACACAGATCATAGGTTGTGGTCTCCACTGAACTCTCATACGCAAGTTCCAGCCCAGCAAGTCCCCTGAGGAGAACCGAAGATGGTGCTATGTGTTAATGGTGTGACTTTCAGTCGTGTCAGGAAGGAAATAGATAATACAACAAACCTTCCTCTGAGGAGAAAAAGAAGGCATTTAAATAACTCTGAGTTTCTGAAGGGTCAAGCACACAGAGATGAGTGAATTTACTATTTCTTCTGTGATGTTAAGGAACAAGGTAGAGTCAGAGCCAAGGGTCCTGGTTTTCATTCCCATTTACACCTCTAGATCATTTAAACATTCATGAGCAAACAATTCATTTTGCTTATGTTGATTTCCGAATATTAAACCCTAAAATGCATGGTAGTCTAGATATATATAAAGTTCTTCCAGGTCTCCAAACTGTTCTGTTATTATGTCTCCAAACAGTAAGTAGAAAATGTGGCTATGAAACTGGTTTTTTGCTAGGCTGAACTACAACTCTCAGATCTCTCTTCCCCATGTGGTTCGGGTTAAGGTTGGCCGGAAGAGAAATTCGCATAAGAGCCCGAGGTGGGCTTGTGGCTGTAGCCTTATTACACCAGGCTCCTACGCCGTGCTGGTTATTGGATAGCCCGCCTTATTGTGTTAGGCAGCAGCAGAACGCTCATGCATTCCTTTGATTCCCACCAAATCTCTTCCATTTTTTCCAGGCAGAATCTTCCACATCTCCAAGGTTAGATGCATGGAGAGTCCAGAGCAGCTTTGGTTTGTCCTTGTGGAGTCTATCTGTCCCACAGGCTCCAGTGTACTCCTGCTATATAGCCAGCTTTCTTATCACTGCCCCCAGTGACTACAGTGTGTTCCAATGGCAGATGTAAAAGCTTTCCTTTGACTTCTGCATCCCCATGTACCTAGTTGGTAACTTTTTTCCAATCTATTGACCACAGCTTCTACACTTTTGCTTCCCTAGATTTTCTTACAGAATCACAACATTTAATTTCTACAATAAACACTTATCAAGATCTTTCGTTTCTTGATCAAACCCATCTTACAGTTTTGTGGGTCAGGAGATTGGGCAGAATTTAAACAGGTGATTCTTCTCTTCTCAAGTGTTGACTGGGTCAGTAGGCAGTATTTGGCTGCTACTTGGAGTATCCTGGGGGTCCCCAACAACTTCAACCATATGAATAACACCTAAAGCAGAGGCATCTGAATGCTAGACTGCACTTGGCCCCTCCACCTCTCATGTGATCTTTTCCACATGATACCTGAATTTCTTACAAAGAAACTCAGAATTCTAAAATTCTGAGAAAATTGTCAGAATTTTAAAATTCAAGAAATTGTCAGTCGACTCAAAGACTAGCCCAGCATTGGCATAACATTTCCTCTGCTATATCTGATTGGCCATAGTAGTTACAAATACATACTAAGGGGCCCAGAAAAGAAAACATAACCACACAGAGAATTTTCCATCATTGTACTACACTACAGAACCAAACAGCTTCCTAAAAATGCTACTAACTTTCGTTAGAAGTATGCCCTTCCATTGCATTTCCTCCTCACTACATTTTGTGCCATTTTCTGTTTATTTATTTATCTGCTCATGACAGTTATTTTATGTGATCCTTTTATTTAGCCATCTTCTATTCCTCTAATTAGATTATAAACTCTCCAAATATAGGATTGGTTCCTCTCTTCCGCCCAATCCTTATTTTCCAGTGTCCTAAACCTATAGATTTTGGGACATTCAGAGATAAGTAACACAGATTAAAGCAGGCCTTGAAGTCAAACACGGTAGAGCACCGAGGGCTGAAGAATTGTAAATAAAGTGTTGGGTGGTGCTTTACATTTTGAGAATGTCCTATCGTGGTAAGAAACTGAAAGAGAAGATGCCAGTGGCTCTCCTTCACTGTATCAGTCACAGGCTCCTTTTACAATGACCAAGAATATAGACACCAAGAGTTTTCTCACTCATTACTACGTTAATATTCACCATGAACCGAAGTTTAAATGGGTAAGAAAAAATATTTCCTTTTGAAAAAATATTTTGATTTGGAAATAATTTTGGTCTCACAAACAAGTTCCAAAATGATACCATGAAGAGTTCCTACCATACCTATAGTGAAATGATCAGAACTAGGAATTTGTATTTAGTATAATACTATTAAGTAAACTATAAATCTTATTCAAATTTTACAGATTGCACATATTTTTATTCTTAATTTAAAATATATGAAATACGTTTTACACATAGTTTAAAATACATAAATACATATAGTTAGGATTTAGGATTGTTCTTTCACCCCAAAGAAACTTCCTCTTGCTACTCTACAACGGTCCTAACCTCCCCCACCCCATCAAAGAAAAGCCAACACACAGGTGGTCCAATGGGAAGGGGATAATAGCAATAGACTGTTCCGTCCAGAAAATGAGAGAATGGGAAACACACCATAGACATTTTCTACAGCCATGAAGCAACTCTGTGGGGTAGATCTTCTGAAGACTGTCATCCCTAACAGCAGGACAAGTTCTTTAATTAGACCCCAATTCTGTTGTTGGAGAATGTAACGAGAAACAGGAAAGAGCCACTTTGACAGAGATTACAACTGGAAGACTTACTGCAGAAGGCTCTTAGAAACAACATTTATGTAGAGAAGGGGAGAAAGCAGAGTTAGGAAGATGGAGAAGTAGATCTGCAGGCCTGAATGGCATTTCTAGCTACCCTGTTAGGGGTTCTGCACATGGGCCATATTTAGCACTGTCCTGAGTTCAAAAGAGAGAACTGGGCCTTTATACCCTCACAGTGAAAAGTCTTTGATCTAAAAAGATGACATGACCTTGCACCAGGTGGCCAAGGCCATCTGCAATCAATACTCTCAGCACTGGATATAAAGGCTTCTGCAGTCTGGAGTGGAGGTACAAATGCAATATCCTTGCACCACTTACAAGAAAGGAATTGTCTTTTAGATCCTATTTCTGGGACATGAGGCTTCTGTAAACCTTGTAGAGCACACAGTGCACTTCCCAGGTACTCTAGGCTTTTAGCTGGATGGTGTAACCATCTCAGATGTGGGGGAAAGTGGCTTATACCTGAGCATGTAAAGTGAAAGTATATTTGCAGACCAGTATGGTAGACTGGCAGAGACAGGTAGCTCTCCACCATAATTGCATGTCTTTGACTCAGGAATAGACATCCATGGTCTTGGCTTTGCAGGCCTGGGCTTCATTTTTCACATGGCTCATCCCCAGTAGCTCATGTAGCCCTGTTCTTTCATGCAATAAAATAGAAATGACGGACACTATGTCTAAGCCAGGCCTGTTCTGTGCACCTGCAGTGCTCCTCCAACTCTTTTCCCTTCTGGCTCAAATCAATGTATTCAATCCCGCAGAGTAACTTTGGATACTGGATTGAAACAAGGCTGTGCTGTCACCTTCAGAAGAACCTCAATCAGCCTGGATCCCAGATAATGACATGAGAATGACTTCTCTATCAACCTCACCTGCCAAATGCAGTCAAGTGAGCAGAAAATAGACTTGAGGCCTTATACTGCTTTGGCATTTTTGTTACGGCAACTAGAGCTGTATATGACCTAATGCACCACACATGTACATGCTGTGCACATAAGCGTGCACGCAAATTGTGACAGCTTGGAAGGTATTTTTAGTAGCCACAGTGATACAATGTTTCTCAGTAGAAATCTAAAAAAATGAGTAAAATTTAATGGGTAAAATTATTAAAGTGTATTGAAAGACATTAAAATGTCTTGCTCTCAATACTGAGAGCAAGTATTGATAGTTCTTGATACTAGCAATAAAGATGGGGGTTGGGGATTTAGCTCAGTGGCAGTGTGCTGGCCTAGCAAGTTCAGAGTCCTGAGTTCAATATCTAGTACTGCCCCCCAATTAAATAAATAAATAAGTAAATAAATACCCAGCCCCCAAATTATTAGGGGTCGAGGATTCAGCTCAAGTGGTAGCGTACTTGTCTAGCAACCACAAGGCCATGAGTTAGATCCTCAACAAAAAAAAAAAAAAGGAAGAAAAGAAAAGAAAAGGCACTGAAGCAAGACGTAACCCCAGATTTCTAGCCTGACAAAAGCAAACCAAGGGACAGTGTGGTGGAACAATTGGAAAGCCACCCAATTGAATGCCCAACATAAGAAAGAAATGGAATCCATGAAACAGATTCAAACAGATATCCAGGTGATTAAAAATTCCATTGAAAGTATATGCAGCAAAATGAACTAATGTGAAGACAGAATATCAGCTATAGAAGCAAGATTGCAGTTAGTGATAATGAAAGAGTTCTTAAAAATAGCAAGGGACTACATAAAATTGATCCAACAGTTGCTAGATGATGCAAAGAAGAAAAACATAAGATTGATTAGAGGCAATTAAAAAGCAAGAGTTAGCACAAACATAAAAAAACCTGTTTACAGAAGTGATAGTAGAAAACTTCCCATGCATGGAAAAAGAATTTGACATACAGATCAGTGAGGCATATAAAACTCCAATTACCCATGATAAAAAAAAAATCTACCTAAAGGAATATAATAGTCAAAATTCCAGAAATTCAACACAAAAACAGAATATTAAAAGCTGTTACATAAAAGAAATGTCACTTGTAGAGGAAAGCCCATCAGAATCACAGCAGACTTCACAACACAAACCTTTAAGTCAAGGAGAGCTTGGAGTGAAGCATTTCAAACCCTAAAAGAAAACAACCTCCATCCCAGATTGATGTACCCTGCAAAACTATCTTTCAATATTGATGGAGAAATAAGACACTTCTATGATGAAGAACACCTGAAGAAATTCATGACCTCAAAACCATCACTCCGAAATGTTCTGAAGGACATTCTTGAAACAGACAACAAGGACTAAAACTCCATAAACCCCAACAGAAGGAATCCACCAGGCAAGACAAGTAATTAAAGAGAGAAGGGGATATAGGAGAATCAACAGCAGGAAAATAACATGACAAGGATAAATCAATACATATCGGTTATAAGCATCAATGTAAGTGGTCTCCATTCACCAATGAAAAGAAACAGATTTGGCAAATCAAGAAGCAAGAAGTAAGATCCAACAATATGCTGCATACAAGAAACATATATAATTCAAAAATGTATTCATAGACAGAAAGTCAAAGAATGAAAAACCACACCTCAAGCAACAGGAACCTGGAAAAAACCAGAGGTAGTTATTGTATTTGCAGACAAAGTGGATTTCAAGCCAAAACTGATTAAGAGAAATAAAGAAGGTCACTATACCATTGTAAAGGGAACAATCCAAGAGGGAGAGATAACAATTGTAAATACATATGCCCCAAATACCAGCATACCCAACTACATTAAACAAACATTATTGAAAATCCATAAGCACTAATACAGTCATAATGGGGGACCTCAATACACCACTGTCAAAAACAGACAGATCAGCTACACAAAAAGTCAACAAAGAAATATCAGAACTTAATCAAACTTTTGAATAAATGGACCTAGTAGATATCTACCAAGTGTTCTACCCTACAACATCAGAATACACATTATTCTCAGCTGCACACCTGACATTCTCCAAAACAGACCACATACTAGTTCATAGGACATGCTTAAGTAAATGCAAAGGAATTAAAATTACCTCATACATATTATCAGACCATAGTGCAATGAAACTGCGAGTCAATGGCAAAAGAAGCCACAGAAACTTCACAAACATATGGAATTTAACACCCTCCTAATTAACCAGTGGGTTACAGATGCAATGAAAGAGGAAATTAGACAGTTTCTACAATTAAATGATAATGTAAATACAAAGTGCCAAAACTTATAGGTCACAATGAAAGCAGTCCTATGAGGGAAATTTATAGGGGTGAACTCCCATATCAGAAAAACAGAGTGATCTCAAATAAACAACCTAATGTTGACTGTCAATCTTCTATAAAAATAGAGCAAATCAAGACCAAAGCTCATACAGGGAAGGAAATTACAAAGATCAAGCTGAAATTAATGCAATAGAGATGAAGAAAATAATACAAAGAATCAATGATTCAAAGAGTTGGTTCTCCAAAAGATTAAATGAAGTGGAAAAATCTGTATCCAACCTTATCAAAAAAAAAAAAAAGAGGAAAGAAAAGACTCAAATCCATGCAGTTAGACATGAAAAGGGTGAAATTTCAAGAAATCCTGCAGAAGTCCAGAAAAGCATCAATACCTCCTTTGACAAACTGTCCTCTAATAAGATGGAAAACACAGAAAAAAATGGACATATTCCTATATACATACGAATTACCAAAGTTGGGTTAAGAAAATATAAAGATTATAAATAATCTAATATCAGTCAAAGAAATTGAAGATGTAAGTAAAAACCTGCCAACAAAGAAAAGCCCAGGTCCTGACAGATTCACTGCTGAATTGTACAAGAAATTTAGAGACGATCAAATGCCTCTACTCCTCAAACTCTTTAATGATATTAAAAGGGAAACAATTCCCCCAAATTCATTCCTGGAAGCAAGAATTACCCTGATACCAAAAGCAGAGAAAGACCCAACCAAAAAGAGAACTTCAGGCCAATCTCCTTAAAGAACATAGATTCAAAAATCCTTGATTAGATACTGGCAAACAGAATGTAGTACATCATCAAGAAGATTATGCACTGAGATCAAGTAGGATTCATCCCAGGAATGCAGGGATGGCTCAACATATGCAAATCAATAAATGTGACACACCGTATTAACGGAGCCAAAGACAAATACAATATGATCATCTCAATAGATGTAGAAAAAGCAATTGACAAAGTCCAATACCTATTTATGATAAAAACCTTAGAAAAATGTAGAATAGATGGTCTTTATCTCAATCTGATAAAAGTCATTTATGGCAAACCAACAGCCAACATTATACTAAATGGTCAAAAACTGAAAGCTTTCACTCTAAAACCAGGAATAAAACAAGGATGTCCATTGTCACCACTCTTGTTCAATATAGTTTTGGAAATATTAGCCAGAGCCATTAGACAAAAGAAAGAAATAAAACAAATAAGGATAGGAAAGGAAGAAGTTAAATTGTCATTATTTGCAGATGACATGATACTCTACATAGAAGACCCCAAAAACTCTGCCAAAAGACTTCTAGATTTAATAACCAAATTCAGTAGCATGGCTGTATACAAAGTCAACAGTCAAAAATCAATAGCATTCCTGTACACAAACTCATTGAGAGAGAAAGTAGGGAAACAACACCTTTCACAATAACATTCAAAAAAATGAAATATTTGGAAATCAATCTAATGAAGGAAGTAAAAGATGTATACATTGAAAACTACAGTACTCTGAGAAAGGAGATTGAAGAGGATACCAGAAAGTGGAAATATATCCCTTGTTCTTGGGTAGGAAGAATGAATACAGTGAAAATTTCCATACTTCTAAAATTTTTATACAGATTTAATGCAATCCCTATCAAAATACTAATAGAATACTTCCCAAAATAAGAGGAAACAATTCTAAAATCCATTTGGAACCAGAAGAGACCTAGAATAGCAAAAGCAGTTCTGGCCAACAGAGGCGAGCACAGGGAATCACAATTCCTGCCCTAATATTGTACTACAAAGCTACTGTGATAAAAACATCCTGGCACTGGAAAAAAAATAAAAAAGATGTAGGAACAACTCCAAACATACTCAGCCACCTTATCTTTGACAAAGGGGCCAAGCACCATCACTGGAAGAAAGATAGTCTCTTTAATAAGTGGTGCTGGAAAAACTGACTTTCCACATGCCGAAGATCAAAACTAGACCCATGTCTTTCATCACCCACTAAACTAAAATTGAAATGGATCAAAGATGTAAATATTCAAACAGAAACACTAAATATGCTGGAAGATAAAATAGGTAGAACTCTTGAAGACGTAGGTGTAGCCAAAGACTTTATGAACAAAACCCAGGAAATATCACAAAGAATCAACAACTGAGAGTTCATCTTATTAAAAATCTCTTGCACAGCAAAAGAAACCACCAACAGAGTGAAGAGACAACCCACAAAGTGGGAAAAAAAATTTCTAGCTGTTCCTCTGACAAAGGACTAATATCAAGAATATATAAAGAACTCAGAAATAATTAGATTCCCCAAATTTAAAGACCCAATCCAAAAATGGGCATCTGAAATGAATAGACATTTCTCAGATGAAGATGTAGAAATAGCAAATATATATATGAAAAAATGCTCAACATCATTAGCCATTCAAGAGATGCAAATTAAAATGATGCTGAGATTCCATGTCACTCCAGAAAGAATAGCTATTATCGAGAAATCAACCAATAACAAATGCTGGTAAGGTTGTGTTGAAAACCGAGCCCTTCTCTGCTGTTGGTGGAAATGTAGACTGCGGCAACCACTGTGGAAATCAGTGCGCAATTCCTCAAAAAACTAAAAGCAGAGGTTCTATGTGACCCAGCTATTGCCTTTTTTGGTAGCTTACCAAAAGAATTAAAAGCATCATACCTCAGTGATGTATGTACACCATGTTTGTATCAGTGCAGTTTGTAATAGCTAAATCTTGGGAATAGCCCAATGCCCATCAACTGATGAACAGATAACAAAGATGTATTTTTTTAATACAATAGAGTACTACTCTGCCATAAAGAAGGATAAGCTTGAGACATTTCTAGGTAAATGGGTGCACCTTGAGACCATACCCTTAAGTGAAATAAATTAGACACACATGTTTAAATACTGCATTGTTTCTCTGGTGTGAGAAACTGAAAGTGTAAATAAGGACCAAAATGTATATTCTATATTGGGAAAAGGGAAGTAATTGTTCAAAATTGAAGGGGGCATGGGAGGGGAGAGGGAAAAAGGAAGGGAAAAACAAGACAAAGAACAAAGAGAATAGAAGGGAAAAACTGGAAACAAAGTTTTTTGTAAATAAGGAAGGGAGGAAGGCTTGAAGGGAGGGGAGGGGAATGGGAAAAAATGAAGCAAGATATATCATGTACAGGTATAAATTCTCTATGATGAATGTTATCATTATGTATATCTAAAATGTACCACTAAAATAAAAAAAACTTTGTGTAATTAAAAAAAACGGAGAGCAAATATAGAAAATGGAAAGAGAGAGAGAGAGAGAGAGAGAAATAATGCCCACATAAAGATTCAATGATGCAATGATGTCACTCCCCATCAAATTACACTAAATATTAAGTGCATGTCCTATCAGTTGTCAATGAGATATTTCATGAAATTTGACAATTTTAGTTTAAATGGATGCAGAATAAAAAGGGCCAAAATGACTAGGACACACATGAATACAAAGTGGGATAATCCTTTTTTTCTAGCTAACATTTTATTTTTGTTAAATACTAGGATCATGATAACACAGTGCTGAGACAGATAAAGACCAGCGCACCAGAACGTGCAGCCCTGAGATAGACCCAGGCATGGACTGAAACATGACAGATGATGGACCAGATGGAAAGGAGAGACCATTTGATAAATGGAACTGGAGAAAGAATTTGTCATCCCAAATTAGATCTGATTTCATGTAACTTTAAGTTTGACAAATCTGAATTAATAAGATACCAAAAAATTAGATCTGATTTGAAGGGGAAAGGCAAAGTCTTTTAAAACTCTTAAAAGAAATATGAAATAACATCTTTATGGGCTAAAAGTGGATATGATTTTTAAACAAAACACATGGAAGATATAAACCTTGAAATAAATGACTGACTGAATGCATTGAAGTTATTAATATTTGTATCAAAATATACCACAAAAAAGTGAAAACCAAAGCTACAAAATTCTACCAAACCAATACAAAGAAGTCAAAAATGATGAAAATATATGAAGAAATATGAATTGATAAGACTGCACATATACTGCTGATGGAAGTGTTAATTCCCAAACAGCTGAAAAAATAAGAGATAAAAATCCTGAATAACTACAAGGGAAGGAGAGTCAGCAGTGAAAAATAAGTGTGCGTTCAATATGGATGAATCTCAGACACATGTTCAATAAAAAGCAAGTCTTAGAAGACCTCATATACATGTACAATTTATATCATTTCAAAATACTACATTCTTTTAGATGTGTGTTTAAGAAGTATTACAATTATAAAAAGGGTGAGTTAATACAGACCATGAAAACCAGAATAACAATTGGTCTGTAGGCATTTCTGGGAACATAAATAAAGGATGCTCACTTCACTGTGGTATGGAAAAGGTAAAATGGACCAGGAAAAATTTTCCTGAGGACAATGAGTGGAGATGAGTTTAGAAAAAGTAAGACTGGTGGAAGGTCAGGGTTGAGAGAGAAGAGGAAAGGGCAAGAGAAACAGTGAGGAAGTCAGACGCAGTGAGACTAGTGCCGAGAGCTAAGCAGGGCTTGGTGAGAGGTCAGGCAGAGGTCTGCCGGTGTTTAACAAGGAGGTATGCAGGGAGAGCAATGTGTAAACACATATGATACACACATATACATAGGCATGTAGTATATAAATATGCATAAAAGTCTTGTAAAATCGACACATGAAGGTTGTGTAAGTAGCACATTACTTACAAATAATAATAAAATATCTAATACTCTTTATTGTAAATTCCATAGTGATTCTTAGAAAGTGATTTCATCGATTGTTGCCAAACTCCCATCCTTGACTAGTTCAACCTAGATTTGATGATTTAACTTACCACCCCTATTTTTGGTTTTCGATAACAAAATTATTTTCTTTCTTTTCTAAACAGCTTTATTGAGAAATAATTGATATACAAAGAACTTCACATATGTAATAGTTTGAGGAGGTTGTGTATTTGCAAACATGAAAATATCCAACACCTCTCTAAAGTTTCTTGTATATTGTTGTTTTGGTTTGGTTTTGGTTTTGGTTTCTGTATGCATGATAAAGAACAATTTAATATGGTATGTAACCTCTTGACAGATTCTGGAGCGCACAATACTCTATGGTTACCTATAGACATGTTCTACAGTAGCCCTCAAAAACATAGTCATGTAACATAACTAAAATTTTACACACATGGGACAAGTCCCCATTTCCCCCTCCTCATAACCCCTATCAGCCACTATTATATGCCATGCTTCTACGAGTTTATTACAGATTCTTCATACAAGTGGACATATGCAACCATATCCCTCTGTGACAGTATTCCACTGCATTTGCCCCCCACTCAACATTTTTGTTATATGGTTACCAGTCAATGGACACTTAAATTATTTTCTCTTCTTGCTCTTGTGAATAATGCTGCAGTGAACATGGCAGTGCAGATATCTTGAGATTATTATTTCAATCCTTCGGCTACACAAGTTATGACTGAAAAATATGGTGAAGGCTTAAATTTCATGTCTATATGTGTGCTATCATGGCTGCTTTGATGTCCTGCATCAGTTCAAGACATTTACCTTTCGTGATCCTTTGGACTTTGGAAAAGAGCCAGAAGTTACACAGTGTCATGTCCAGTGAATAAGGTGGATAAGAATGCACCGTGAGATTTTTATGAGCCTGCTTTCCTGTTGGATGGCACTCACACTCAGCGACAGCACTCACCATATTTTTTTTTTAAATCACACCTCATAAAGACATGAAAGAGGACTTTTAGGACTGTTTCACAAAGTGGGACATGGAATGACAGGATAAGTGTGTTTGAAGGCAGGAGGGGTATTCTGATGGGAATTAATGGCAACATATATTTTATTGTCATAAAGTATTTTATATTTAAGCATTCACCACATATATCTATCAATCATGTTTATACACCTAGAAGTGGAATTGCCAGAATATAGGACAGTTATGATTCTTTTAATTTTTCAAGGCTATTATGTGAGCTTTATACAATTTTTAACCCTTGTTCAAACGATATCTATGAATCTAAAGTCAGTTTCGGCACCATCACATTGAAGAGCTTCACTTTTTCATCAGTGATGCAAACTTCTTTGCTGATGGGATAATGGTTTTGAAGACTGAAAAGATAATTTCTCAAGTTTAGCTCTTCCCACTATGTAGTGGTTCTAGTCAGAACACTCCTAATTTAACCTGAATTTCTCACTTTCTTAAAACCAAACAATCTACAAAACAGTAAGTCAAACCCTGATTTGCAGCATTTGCTTATTGCCAGGGTGCACATATTGACTTGCTTCAAGCTAAAAATGTAAAGTCAATGAATATGAATTTGGAGAAGAATGTGCACCAGTGCACTGTCATATAATATTTCCACCACACAGACACATTAGAGAAAAATAACATCAATTGCATACCTAAAAAATGTATATAATAAAATAATTAAAAAGTGATGAGTTCATAATACATTAATTTTTCAAGTGCAAGTAATATTTAAGGAGTAAGTTTTAAATATTTTTAAATAGGTTAATATAATTTACTTTTTAATAATGGCTCTTTTTAATAACCGATTTTCAAAATTCCTGAGAATTTGACCATTAGCTTTTTTAGAGAACAATGCCGGTCTCTAGCAGCCCCTTCGTGGCTCGGGTGGGATGGGAGCAGGCAGACACACTGTGGCAGATCTCGCTAATATTCACTAGGGTCTGGGCTGTGCTAGGTTCCTTGCATGTGGACATGGCCATTTTGTCTTGAGTTCTAGTTAATTGAATATGAGTAGAAGCAATGGCCATCACTTCCAGGCTTGGCTAATGACCCTCTCACACATCTGTCCCTCACATAAGCTCAGAGCCAGCCTTTCCCATATGCCATCCGAATGAATACGATCGTACAGTCCTGGCGCACAGACACATGCAAAGCAAGGAGCCTGACTCCTTAACAGTTGTAGAGGACAGAATCCCTCCCACATGGTGTTTCCGCCCACTTACCCAGTCACGCAGGGACCAGAACAGGCCTGCTATGAGTAAGAAAAAAAGTTACTGTTTTTAAGCTACCCAGATCTCAGGATTTATTGGTCACAGCAGCTGCTGCTTTCTAGTCTCGCCAAATATAAAATCAATAAAGGGTTTTGTTTTGTTTTGCGATAGGTTTCCTAGCTGTGCTTTGTGTCTGTCTTCATTGCTTAACCATCTCCTTCCTTCAGGCTTCAATTCCAGCTTGGGGAATGGATTACAGACCTGGGGACAGAGAAATGTATCCTCCAGAATAGTTCCCCACAGAGTGGGAATTGTATTGGAAAACAAAATCAATGGACTTGTGCTTTGAGAGCCTTTTCTATGAGAAACAGCTTCCAAGCCTGAGGATATCAAACTCATTAGGGCCATTAGAGAAGAGGTGAGAAAACACAGATATTCTGGAAGGAATCCATGTCCTTCAACAGTAACAGATCAAATTTTTACCCTGGAAGAGTGACACTAAAGAAAGTAGCAAGTAAGAGCAAGACATAGAAATTAATTTTTAGCAGATCAGGCCTCCCCAAGGAAACATTAACCCACCTCCCAGAGGAAAGAGGAAAGCCACCCCAGCAGCACAGTTTGTGAGCAACGGTCCAAGTTCGGATGTTGCCTTTTTCATCTCATCCTCCTCCTTCCTCTTCCCCCTCTTCCTCTTCCTCCTCCTCCTCCTCCCCCCTCAGCATCTCAAGAGGATGAAGCTCAGCTACCTGACCTTTAATAAGATATGAGTACAACGTTGCTCCTCTCTGCTTGGGGCACTCTTATTCCTTGTTTCTTTTTACTGAGAATGCTTCCACATAACTTTAACAAAATTATCTTTCACAGTTTGGTGTCTTATTTTTTTCTTTCACCTTTAGTGGGATCCTTTGAAACGCTTCCTGGCTTGAGTTCTTCCTCTGTGTTTGCTGATCCTCTGCTGGGTGGAAAGAAACACAGACATCTCTCCAGGGTCTCACCTTGTTAACAATCCCCAAATGCAGACACACAGATGTGTCGCACTTCAATTATGGTGTCTTGCCCTTCACTCTCAAAGTATTTTTCTCTTTTCTCCCAGCTCCTACATTTTTAAGAGAGTAAGAGATGGGTCCTCTGAAAGCAATATGAAATTAAAATTAGCTCGAAGAATATTTCATAATATATTCAGATCCAAAATTAACTGAGAGATATGAAATATTTAAAATGCTTCATTTAAATTATAAGGCCCTTTTCATATGTGCATCAGCATGCTAAATAAATGCTCTACCCTATAAGAGACTTGGCAAAAATCATGACAATGATGCCACACAATCAAGTCCAGCAAGATATCTTCTCAAAACTAGCTATTAGATTCTCTATTTTCAATACTTTTCCATCATCTTTGCAGGACATTTGTGCCTCGTCCTCTGTATTAAAGTACAACAAAAATTGGGCAGCCTACCATTCAATATCATCACAGAATAAAGTACAGATTTTATCATGGAGGACCTCAGCTGTTGTTATTTTTAGACTTAACCTCTTGCAGATTTTAGGAAGAAGAACCATGAAGATATGTACTTTTCATGCCACCCATTATCCATTCCACACTTCCTGCTAACTGTCTTCTCTGTTCCAAGCCTCCCTGCCTTGGGAAAGGCTCCACCGCTGACCCAGGGAAGTAAGTGACCTGGTTTAAGTCAATCAGAGCATTTCACTGAATGCAATGACTGATACAGGGAAGAGCAAATCATCTTATCAGACATGGTAAGACACACAGTGATTTTTTTCCCAAAACTTTTACTAGCCGCTATGTCCTTATTTCTTTTACTTTGGTGCCTTCCTCAATCTCCCCAAGACGTCTCCCAAATAAATGATGTGTACAGACATTTTTGTTTTAGGCTCTACTTTCAAGAGTACAGGAGACTGGGCCGAGATGCATTATAACCCACCAGCTTCAAAGCAGTGAAAATGAGCTTTTGAAAGCTAATTCAAATAAATTCACCTCTAGCTGAAAACATCCCAGTGGCTTTATTTTACTACAAAATAAAAATCAAAACTGCTTTTTGTGATAATCTATGCAGGGTTCCATAAATTGTGACTTGGAGGTTTTCCTCCTCAAAACCCTCTCATTTACACTAATCAAACCACCTTGACCTTCTTTTTGAAAGTGAAATGTGTTAAAACCATTTTTGACTCATAACATTTTCAGCTGTTCTTGGGTTTTGCTTTGGACAAAATTTCTTAGGATATTTTCCCGATTAATTCCTCATGTAGATTTTACTTTTAAAAAATGACCTTTCAAAAAATTCTGACTCCACCACCTCGTCTAAAGCACTTAGCATCACTGGTTATCTATCATAATTCTATACTCGATGTTTGTGAACACTTAAATATATTTTACTGAGATCCTGGCTGAGAACGAAGACTAGAGCAATCAGAGCATCTTCTGAGCGGGGAAAACCGGGAGAAGGGAGAAGGGAGAAGGGAGAACGGACGTGGGAGGAGAAACCAGATGTTAGTGACATCATAGGATCCTTGGGTAAACAGCAACAGAAAAGTCTGTGTGGTGGCTCATGCCTGTAACCCTGCACTCTGAAAGGCTGTGGTAGGCGGATCCAAGTTCAAGCCCAGTCTGGGCCACTTAGCAACGTAGACCCCGACTCACAATAAAATATTTAAAGAGGAAGTTTGGAATGTAGCTCTGTGCAAAGGTTCTAGGTTCAGAACACAGCTCCATAAGCCACTCTTTAGCCAGCTTGAACTGAATTTTCTTTCTCTTGAGTTTCATAGATAGTAGGAACTCCATCAGACTAAGGAAATTGAGTGGGTTGACATGCAAAGAAAAAATAAATAAGTAAAACATAGGATGTGCCCTAGAGAAGTGTTTTAAGTATCCTAAACAGAACGCAGTAGAACAAAGAATAGTAAGTCTAATAAGCCTGAAAATATTTAAGGAAAAATGTTTTATCCAGTCTTTTGACATAAATCACAAATGACGATGTGCAGTGCCCGCCTCTGGAGGTTCTTTGAAGAGCGCCTCCCACGTCTGAGCATGCATGATGGTGGGGTGGACCTGGACGGCTGCAGGCTTCTTTCGACCTTATCATACATGATCCACGCAAAGCACGGGAAGCTAGTTTTGGAAGTTGTCAATTAAAAAGTGGGCATTTGGGGGAATAAAAAATGTATTTAACAAGGGATGTCAGACTAAGCAAAACCATGTACAGAGTGTGGAGTGGAATAGAGTAAGGGAGCAACATTCTCTTGTTTAGGGAGGGGAAATAAATACCAAGTGGCGGCACCAAAGTGCAGGATGTGGCTGGAAGACTTGAGTCACAGAGGGATGTTCAGAGTCCCCTTCAGGCACACGCACTCTCAGCATCTCTGACATGATATCCGATATCTAGAACCGGATTTAAAGAACATGCACCATACTCATCTCAATGCCCATCCAACAATTACCATCACAGTAATTCAGCCTTTTGAAGCATTTTGCGTATGTGAGGTGCTGTCCTAAACATTTGTCACATTGCTTTTAATCCGCCAACAGCCCAGTGGAGTAGGTATCATCAGTTTTTCCATTTTATAAATGAAGTAAGTTAAACAGCCACAGCACTTACTCCTTTGTCAGATGAATGTCAAAGCCTCTGAAAAGAATAACGTACCAAATGCTAAAAGGTACAAAGCAAGTTGAAGAATTTAAGTGCAATGGAGTTTGACTCTTACCCAAATTTGGGTGAGTCTGACCATTTTTTTGGACCTCAACTGTCGGGAATAGTTTCTTGGAGTTTGGTACTTAATACATAAAACTATGAACAAACCAGATGAGGTCAGGAACTCCATGATTTTTCAGAGCACCAGAGTGTGCTGATTTGCATTCAGCACGAGGGCAAAACTGTCAGTGTCAGAGAAAAGGCTGCGGAAACTGGTCTACTTAAGAAGACCAAATGGCAAAGAATGCAATACGGTGAGTCCAGACTGTGCACGACACAGGAAATGACCATGTGCTGCTTAGGACCCAAACAATAGGTGTTGGACGAACTTAGTCTAGCCAAGAATATTTTTCCCTATGAAATAAGTCCATTTCAGAAGCCTCCCGAAAAATAACATTTGTTGAAATGAGATTTTAGGTGACGAGTTCAAATACTTTCAACCTGACATGAATTGGCTTTAAATTCTAGCAGTTTCATCATGAAAGACGGGTCATGTAACTGAAAGTGTCTGTATTATCACAAACCAACAGAGATCTAAAGCGGTAAGAAAAAAAGGTTTGCAAACTTGCTTACCATGCCAGCCTCCTGTATATTAAAGGGAAATCCTTCTTCTCCAAACTTTTAAATTATATGAATACAATATATGTACATAAATGTACATTACATATACATCTTTTGGAGCAACTGAATACTTCCTCACTGACAAATTTCTACTTGGCAATCAAAT
This sequence comes from Hystrix cristata, assembly GCA_004026905.1. NCBI lineage: Eukaryota > Metazoa > Chordata > Mammalia > Rodentia > Hystricidae > Hystrix > Hystrix cristata. Next base: position 104,381 of record PVJO010003369.1, on the reverse strand, counting down.
CATGAGGGACCATATCGAAGAAGGAGATCCTGAGACCCAGTGATAAAGAAGAGAGACCCCATTGGCCCACCATGGGGTTACCACTGGAACCATAACCCAAGGAGACCTGCTCAGTCTCCTTCTCTTAGCTTAGCCTATGCACGCTACAGTGCACAGCAAGAGGGAATTAGAGATGATTTGACTTGTAAAAATCTAATTTCCTAGGGACATTTCCAAAATAAAGCAGTAATGGTCAGTGGAGAGGTTTGAGACTTCTTCCTGAGTTGCCCTCACTTCTGTTATGAAATTTAAAATAGTTTGAATTTCCAGATACCTCTTTCCAAAGACCTTAGGTCCTAGTCCTGAGGCCGCAGGCACACAGGCAAAGGCCCTGCTTCCCGCAGGCAGATAAGGTGTAAAGGGCTACTGATATCAAGGATTCCAGTGGCCCCAACTCCAAGGACAAACAGACACTATGGCCTGGAGTAGACTCCCTAACTCTCCATTTGGGGTCCCAGTAACATAAGACTGATCGTTTTACTAGCACTTTCTGACTCCTGCCTTCTTATATTTTCAAATTATTCCGATGAACAGTGATAACCATCTGTGGAATACCATATAACGAGCACAGTGAATCCATTTGAAATCCTGCAACATGATTCCAACCTTCCTGCCTCTTTTACTTGTTGGCTTGTGCTAACACACCTGGTGAAGCTCAGAAGCTGCAGCTGGAGTCCTCTTTTAAGTCTTTTTTAAAAAAATCAATTGAAAGCTAAAATTCAAAGCAAGGTGACCCTTGCACAACCTAAAACCTAAAAGTTTCCCAAGGCTCCTCTCTGAATTAAATGGCCAGGTTGCAGAGACACACACGTGGCATTTGAATGAGGTTCAGGGCAGCTGGTTGGGAAAAGGAATTGAACAAAAGAAGGGCAAACTTAAGCTCAGTAAAAGAGCAGGCAATCCAACAACAAAGGAAGGTGGACAATCACCTTCTGACCAAGCTGAGCTTTCCAGGCCTCCGAGGGAGAGAGGGCTGAGCAGGCTGGGCGATAGCATAACCAATTAGGGAATCCAGGAAACTGGGTGTTAAGGCACCATTTAGTCTTGCAGACTGACTTGAGCAGCTGTGTAGCTGCCTCTTTTTCTGAGGACACTGTGAAACTTTCAGGTGCAATTTAAAGCCAATGTCCCTCAGCCATCCAGTGGGATTTCTTGAGATTATTCCTGTGATTTTTTTCTTTGACTGTGCCCTGGGATTAAGACAGGAGTTCTACCCCGCCTACTGTTCCTTTCAATTTATGAAAGGCGGACTATATCACCTTTTGTAGCTCTGGAATGTGTAAATTTTCATCACATTCCTAGTACCACTTTTTTCCACAGGGGGCTATGAAACGTCCAAGGTTGCACAAATTACTGTCACTAAAAATGTAAAAGCGCATCATGTACCCATGTAATTTATTATCTTTTTTGGACATGAGATTTGTAAACCTGAAATGATGCTATAACAATACAAAATTGTCCTGAAAGCTGTTTAGCTTTAATTATGTTCTCTGATAAATGAAATTGGTCTTATATCCCCTCCCAAAATAGAAAATCCTAGAGTGCAAGATCGTGTCTTCTGTGTCCCCTGTGGCACTTAGCAAGATGCTGAGCATGGCAGGTACGCAACGAATAATGGATGGTTTATAGGATTAATCAATTGGGAACCTGAAGCGCCTCCTTTTCTTAGTGGGTTAGTCCCCCTGGCAGAACCAGAGATGGAAATAGGTAGAAAATGCCATGCACTTGTCTTAAAAAATTTGTTCCTGGTTGTGAAGGGAAGTTTATTTTATTCTTACCCTTCTTTTTTGAAGTTTGTGGGATGGTTTTCCCTCACCCCTGGGTAGTGTATGCTAAGTTCCGGCAGGGAGCTTCTCAGCAAGCTTCCTGGTCACCCTGGCCAGCGTCTGGGCTATGTCACCAGCGTTCTCCTACTGGGTTTATTTGGCAGTTGCACAGATACTAAAGCATCTTCTAGCATGAATTTCTGTGTCAGGCGGCACCACACAAGCATGTGCAAATACACACATAGACACATACCACACAAGCAAAGAAAGTGCAAGGTAACTGCAAAAAACAAAACAGCTCAGTGAGTAATTTTTTTTCCCTGGCAGAATGAACATGTGACTGGAGGGTAGGCACGGTTCCTCTCCTGAAATCAGCAGAAGAAATTTAGTTAACCAGACTACATAGCACACAGTGGGAGGAAAATTCTTCCCACTTAAAAGGAAAATGCACAGTGGAATTCGTTCATCTCATACCAACTCGAGTGGTATTTTACAGGATGTTTTTGCTAGTCTTATTCAAAGAAGATAATGGGACTCAATCATTCATCTGTCTAAGCAACGTTTAGTAACCACCCTCTGTATTCTGAGCACTGACAGTAGAAGCTGGGGATACGGTGTTGAACAAGAGTGAAGGCCTGTCCTTCACATAAATATAATTAGTGATAACTTCTATATACTATTAGTTTTACCACTAATAATATATATACATACATATATAATTATAACTAGTGATTGCAACAAGGGGTTTAATAGACTAACAACACTGTCTCTGAGTGGAACTAAGCCAGATGCGATGACACTGGAGGGAGATGTTAGAGATCGGCTGCTGAGAGAAAGCCTGAGTGAAGAGGTAAGATTTATTCTGGGAGCTAAATTGCAGGAAGGGTAGAGCACACCCGGCAGAAAGGCAAAGGCAAAGGCAAAGGCCATGGCTTTACTTACTTCTGAGAGTGACCAGCTGATCTTGACCTAGATGGTCTTCCCTAGTCATGAGAATTGTGTGTGAGTGTGATTTCCATCCTGCAAGTTTGTCTTTTCAATTGGCCCAAGTGTGAGAGGAAAGACACATAGCAGAGAGATTGTTCCTCACATTAAAAAGGAGAAAGCACCAGAAGATTGCTGCCCAGGACCTGTCTCCCACTCCTCCTGCACTAGTGGCCCCCGTGGTCTCAGAAAAACGAGAACACCTCCCAGGCTCTGGAAGGAAGAGGCTGACCGGAGGCAGCGTATTTTTACTGATCAGACAGCACAGCCCACCACGGAACAGAACAAGGCAAACTCAAGGAGATAGCTCTTGGACAGTTTTCATTGCTCCGAATTTAACTTCTCAGCCGATTTCTTTCCTCTACAGTAACACAGCCTCCCATCTCCTCATAACAGAAGGAAGAAGGCAAGAGGCACCTTGCAGTCTGAGCTCCTGTTCCTTGTCCTGACAAGTTTCTGAACCTTTCTTATTCTTGAGAGCTCTTATCATTTGAAAAACTTTAGCATCACTGTTAAAAAAAAAATAGAATTCTAGACTCTGGCTGCCTGGATTCAAATCCTGGAGACACTGCTCGCTTGGCTCTGTGTTGTGGAAAAGCTGATATACGTCCAAGATCCAGCTTCTTCATCTGCAAGAGTGGTACGTTACCTCACAGGGCAGCTGTGGGCACTCAGAGACCCCTGTGGGAAGCCAGAATGAGCAGGGCCTGTGTGCAGAATGCACGTGCATGAAGCCATAGTAGTAAGAAGAGGAGGAGGAGATGGAGCAGGCAACATCAGGCTTCGCCCCATCTATGTCCATCTTGCAAGCGTCAAGGACATTTGACTTTACCAGATATTTTGGCCCCTACAGACAGCTTAAAATGGCTAGATTAAGAGAAGAGGGAAAAGTAGTATTTTCTCCTTTCATATTTCCAATGTCTTCATAAGGCTGTAATAAGGCTCAGAGATTGAAAATGCATTTGTTTCAACTAAATAATAAAACAATTGCAAAAAAGATCAAATAAAGCTATTTTGTAGGCATCTGGCTATTTTTAGCCATTTTGTTTTTGGACCGTTCACAACTAAGTAGTAAAGGGAAGTGGGAGCACACTCTAGTAGTTTGAGGCTCCTTCTGAGGTCACTACTGATTCTGTTTTAACAGTAGACCTCCAGGTTATTAATCATTATTCAAAAATAGGCCTGCATGAAATAAAGGGACTATTCTAGGTCTCTCCCTGGATGCTTATAAACATTTATTATTTTATGCCCTTCTGTTCTCCTTTTCTATTAGGATGATTTTTTTCTGAAGCCAGTGACCGGGCCTGTTCTTTTTATGTGCGAACAGCAGAGCTGGTTCGTGTGGTATTGGTTATTCACCTAATGTCCCTTGCCTGTTTCTCCTTAGACTGGAGACCTGGTAAATATTTCAAGGCCACGGAGTACTGTATTACTAATCTGTGTTTTCTCGATGCCTGGCATACTTCCTGGAACATTGGTTTCTATTGAAGTTTGTTTAAGAGAAAATTAAAATGAAAGAAAATGTATAAAGATGTTAGGAGCTCTGATAGAACTATAACGCAGAATAACAATAGGAGAAAATTAAACCCTGTATGTTAGCACATGCTAATGATGGTAGTTAAAATTAAAAACGGTATTCCCACTAGACCTGAAAGGGGTAATAGAAGTGTATTTTTTACATGCTTTAAAAATACGGAGGTGACTATCACTGTAGGAAAGCAGAAAGAGATCCGAGGATAAGCTGAGGCCCGGATGAAATCTGACTGACAGTTTGGTTCTCTTTGTGCTGTACATCTCAGAGCCTTATAGAGGGTGAAAGCGGCGAAGGATCCTGGTCCAGGTCCAGCGCAGAAGGCGGCAGGAGGCCAGTGCTGCCCGTCTCCTCTGCCTGCATCTGGGATTTATCACGGATGTCTGGGGCCACATGCTCCAGTCTCAATTCTCCGCAAGGTAGTCTGTGATCCACAATATTACAACAGTCTCTTCTTACAATAAGAAGTTGCAGAAGCAAGTACTTGCTGCTCAGAAAGGACTAGAAATACCACCATCCCTGCAGATACCTCCCCCCCGGCATGCACACGTGCATACACACTTCACCACCACACTCAGATACCCTCCTCATCTGAGAATATGCAGACTCCTGGGCGTTCGTCAATCAAGTATTTCAGAAGGGAACTCGACGGCCTAGTAATGTGACTTCTTTTTCTCTGACGAATGTTCATATTTGTGGTACTTGCACCTGGGATGAAAGCATAACCCACATTCTTCTGTATTCCTGGCGAGGAAAAGGAGGCCAAAGCAGCAAGAAGTCACATCACTGCGGGACATGCAGAGACCCTGGAAACTTCTGTCCTCTGGGGAAGTGGCCCAGAAGCAGAGGACACGAGTAGCTCTGTTGCGAGGATAACCGTTTACCTAAGAATACCCACAGATCCCCGCTCTGTCTCGGCCACCAAATAAGAAGAGAGGAAAATGGCTGCTTTGTTGCACGGTGAGACAGAGAAGTCATTAAGTACGAGTACAAGTTTTGTTTCTTATTTTTCCTTTTCTACTTTAAAATCTTGGAATTATCAAAGGCACAAAGAAACCAAATACCTTAAAGAAATTTTATAAAATTCATATAGTCCCATTTACTGTCAGCAATTAAAAAATAACCCCGGCCCACTTTCACCTCGCCCTGGATCAGGCTTTTGAGGGCTCTGCCTCCACACTAGCACCTTAGTTTACCGCTCTCTCTTAGTTTTCTGCCCATTTTAGGGCTTGTAAGAGTTTTAAAGAACTCACTGTTCTGAATTTTTTGTTCACTTCTTTTATTTTCTTTTGTTTTGTTTTGTAGTACTGGGGAGTGAAACCAGGGCCTTTGCACTGAGCCACATCCCCAACCATCCCCTTTAAAAAACAATTTTCTTTTTGAGACAGGGTCAGAGTTGCTAAATTGCCCAACCTGGGTCTGAAAGTGCGATCGTCCTGCCTCAGCCTCCCAGAATGCTGAGATTATAGGTGTGCACCAGCACACCCAGCCTTCTCCTCTCCTAACCCCAAGTTTTTCTGTATTGGAAGAAAAACCAAGAATTTTCTAAACATTTTTATTGTCTATATATTGCTGAAAGGATTATTTATAATAGTCATATTTGGAGTTCAAAGAGCCTGATAGAATTTGCACAATTTTTTCAAAACTCACTGAGACTTCAACTTCACCCAATCAAATCATTGGAGAAGTTTTAAGGTGGGCTGGGGACGACTGGCCCTCTGTCTTTGCTGCTGACCTTACATAAAGGCGAAGTAAACTTTCTCTTATCTCCCCGATAAGAGTAAGGGCAAAGACACATATCTAAATTGAGGGGATGATAGGGGCACAATCCTCCTTGATGTTTACTTTTCACAGGGCTGGCTCCCGGGTCTTTAAGAAACACAGACTTTGGGGGTCGGGGATTTTGCTCTGTGGTAGAGCACTTGCCTAGCAAGTGCACGGCCCTGAGTTTGATCTCCAGCACTGCCCCACCCAAAACCCAGAAATACAGACTTGGGTTGCAAAATGGAAAAAGGCTTTTAAAATAATTTGTATAACTCAAAAGTGCAAAGAAAGAGATCACAGTCACAATCGCCTAATCTAAGAAAAATGGAGCCAAAGTGCCTTCATGTTTAGGCCACTAGGGTTCTGTAAGGACCAAGGCGAGAGATATCAAGGCCCAGAGGCAGAAAATTCAGTCTAAAATTCAGTCAGGGCAAGAGAAACATTAAAATTGCCTTGGTCAATGCTTATTATAACACAGAGGAGATACCTATTGATATACCATTTAGAGATCAGAAACAGGGACAAAGTTGACATGAGTCCTAATTCACAGACGTTAACAAGCCCAAGCCTTCCCCAAATCCACATCCTTCCTCCCACTACCACCGGTTGCCCATGTCTGCAAATTTATTGTTTTCTGTTTGTTGGGAGCAAGTTCAGTTGCATTGCATCGAACTGCTGCCTGATGACAGACAATTTGAAGGCTCGGCCTGAAGGTGGTTTGGGAGAAATGGAGGCAAAAAGGGTAGGAAAGTAGATAAGGGTTAGAGTGGCCAGTCATCATCATCCCACCCCATTTCACAGCAGCACTATTTCCAACTACCTGTTCAGATCACCGTAGGCAACACACAAGCAAAATGAGATAAAGCCTTGAGTAAGATTAGTGGGAATGGAAACAAAATGGATGGGACAAACTTTAGGCACAAATGGCAGCAGCTAAAAACAGAGTGAGCACAAGAGGCCCATAAGCCAGGAACCTGTCCAACCTATTAGTCTCACCAAGACTGAAATTGGGATAACTGGCAGAGAAAACGAAAGCTAAGGGAAAACACGTGAATTAAAGATTACGCTTATTGGCTTTAAAGTGTCCTGACTGAAAAGTTGTAACTTTGGAAATATTAGGTCCATATTATAAAACTGATGCTGTTGACTGGAAGACGTCACATTACTGTGAAAATAAATTACCTCAGTAAAAGACAAATGTCTAGAGAGAAGGGTAGAAGGCAAAAGGAATCTTGAAGAATATCATAACTGAGGCTCAAGGAAGGAGGAGGAGGAAAGAAAAACCATGAAGGAGAATAAGGAACAGAAAAAGAGTCTCAAAAGGTAACTAAAGTGCTCAGAGAGTGTCACATAATTGAAACCAAAGCAAGACGAATTTTATTTAGAAACAAACTCCTAAGAGGAGAATGGAGGAAGGCAGAGACAGGCACTGATGACTTTCAAGAGAGAAATTTCAATAGAGTTGTAAGGATTAAAATCAAATTGCATAGAGGTAAAAAGTAGTAAATACATAAAAAGCAGAGGCATTGAGACAAAGTTAAGTAATGAAAAGTAGTAAGTCTAGGTGCAAACAGGACAAGCAAAGGACTTATCGTTTTGCAGTATAAGGGAAAAGCATTCATTCTGTGCCCAATATGTTCAGAGAAACTCCTACAGGTTTTTGTATACAGACTGCAAATGTGTACAGAAAACATTGATGGATCCATAAAAGCGTTCCCTGCTCCTCTACCACACTGTGGTTGTTCCATCTCTAACATGTAGTATTCATAATGTGAGAGTCTAATCCAGGGAATTTTAGCCTTTAGTTAGTATAGAAGGATTATTCCTTACAGCATGATTTCCAATCCGAGACCTTTAGCATGTTACTCTTTAGGGAGATTCTACTGTGAACCAAGAGACAACTATAGGTAGGTTAAAGTTTTTAAATTCTCAAGGGAGGAAGTTGTCTTCAAAAGATCTTGAAAACTGGCAGTAGTTGTCATGCTCAAAACCAAAGGATATTTGCAGAGCATGAAATAAGAAAGTTGACCACCTTATCCAGTGTAAGACCCTGTGACGGGTACTTAGTTTCAGATAATTATTATCTCCCAGCTCCTAAAAATCCTTATCCTTTGTTCTCGATTTATCAGGCATAGACTTCATCAAACAAATGACTTCATTGTTACGAATTTTTTGCATCCATCTATGTATTCCAGCTACAGCCATCAGAGGAACTTGGAAGAAGGCAATACATATCTTTCTAGCTCAGCTTCCCAGCACCCTTAAAACAATCTGTTTCTTTAAATCAGGTCCACACAAGATCAGTAGTTTAGAAGATTTATTCCAGTCCCTACATCTGATCATTCCCTGTTCTTACCTTTCGTGTCCATCTCTCTCCTGTGGTTCCCCCGAGAGCAGCCCTCCACTAGCTTCCATATCTCTCACCTGGCAAATGATCTCTTTGCTGTTCCATTTTTATGTTTCCAATTTATCTTTCCCAGTGACCATCCTAAATCTGCTCTTCCTGGAAGCATCCCCGGTGAAATTTCTGTTGTTGAGCACCCTGAACAGCCCAAGAGATGAGGACAATTAAAAGTAGAGAGCAAGTGGTTTCTATGACTTTTGTGCTTTTGGCTCAAAGAAAATGCCAATCCTACATGAGATTTTTAAATCAAATGAGAAACAACAATTAAACTCAAAACGCTATATATTGGTATTAGAAACAGGTACGTAGAGCTAGAAAAGTATATCTCACCCATTCTTGGTTAACTTTCAAAGGAGCCAAGTGAACTCTTCAGAAATGTTATCCATAGGGAAGAAGAAAATCCACGTCACGGGACACATCAAGGACCCTGTGATATGAAAAGCAAAGGTGCCACTAAATACTCTGAGGATATTTGAAAAATTGAAAGCTTTTCACATTCCTGTTTAATGTCATTGGTTGGAACCTAGTAAGCTATGTTACTGCCCACACTCAAGTGGATGAAGCATTATCTAAGGTGCTATAATATCTCCAAAAATGATCAGTTTTCCACATTTGATACAAGACCAAATTTATTCTGGGAGCCACTGGAAAGGGGATGGGGTTGTGGACACTGCTGCTCTGACCTCATGACATGGGAGCAAGGCTGATATCCTTATCCAACTCTGGCAAAAGAGAAAAAAGCAATTTTTATAGTTCTTTGTCTGCTTCACAAATACACACAGTCAAAAGATCCATTATTGTGCATGTGCCTTTTACCTCTCCTTTTGAAAAGCTACATAATGAAGAGAGATTTATCCACTTTAAAATGCCTCCTGTGCACAAAGTGAAACCTGCTAGCATCCTCCTGGCTTATAACATTGCTCTTTCTCCAAGCCTTGTAAAGCCTGCATGAGCCAGACCACTTACCGTTTGCCCTTATACTCTCAGGCCGTGGGGCAGGGAAGGGCAGCTGGTGTGTGCAATCTGCCAGCTATTGTACAGCCTAATGATGTGCAAGAATAAAGCTTCCCTGTGCAGAATGTTCTCCACATCCGGGCACCTAAGAGACTCTGCAGATTCCAGCAGGTCTGAGGAGACTGTTGAGTAAGCCGACCAAGCTTCTCTGGCTACAGGGCTGACCTGTCAGTCAGTCAGTGACACGAGGTGACCATGCCAATGGCTTCATATCCTCTTTGACCACTATGTAAGGTCTCTGTTTATTCCCAAGGCCAGAGTTACTTTAGCTACAGTTACTCCTCCAAAGGCTGCTTGAGTCCTTTGTGGACTAACCCACTCTAAGCTAATAAATGCTGACTGCTGAGAAAGAGACAAAGAAAAAGTCTCAAAGTGAGAAGGGTTGATGGAAAGGAAAGGAACTACGGAGCCAAGCAAAGGTGATGCTAAGGGCAGCTCCCTCCCTCTCTCCTTCCTGCCCCCACCCTCTCCCTCCCTCCACCCTTCCTCCAAAGACAGCTTTAGTAGCAAGACTGCAGATTCAGAGAGCCTGATCTGTGTGACTGAGGGCTGAATGAGTATAGGCCCATTCGGCTAATACAAAAGCAAACACCCAGAAGCTGGATCCAGGAGCAGCACTCTTGTGGATGTTACTGAAAAATTTAGAGGCAAATGGCCGTGCACCAGCCAGCACAATGGGAAGAGCAGATAGGATGGTTGCATCTTATTTTTATTAACACACATGAACACCAGGCTCTTTCATAGTAGTAACAGTAGCAAGAATTTATCACCTCCTATCTCTAACATACTGGTTTGTAGATCTGGATGTACATGTCTGCATGTGTGTGTGTTTTCTTAGATGCTGCAAACAACAATTGTTGCTTCATACTCTTCAGGGCAGTTTTAATAAATTGAATAGTTTGGAGCACAAAAAATATTATCAGTGGGCAGAGTCTAGAAAAATATTAAAATGATGAATATGCTGGTGTCTACACGGAGCCATGCAGGGAGCTATAAACATAGAGAAATCCGAAGAATGAGTCAAGAGCAGTCGCTCAAGCACAGGCCCCTAAATGACATGAGCCCCAAGCAGGCAGGCAGAGTGACGGGGGCCTACGCCAGCAGTCTTGCACAGTCTCCCTCCTTGCGTGTGCCCAACAATGTGCACATCCTCATTCAGCCGATTACCCTAAAACGTATTCTCAAATTTGAGTGTGCAAAGAATCACGCTTGAAATCATACAAAGGCAGGTTCCTATGTCCCACCCACGCCCATCAGATACTTGGTTCAGTTCATGTGCAGGAGGACCCAGGACAGTGAAATTTTAAAGCACCAGAAAAACTGAGAGCCACTGTTCCCGCCCATACAGGGTCTGAACTGGATGAAATTAAGTATTAAACGTTTCCTTCAAAGATTGCTCTTTTTCTTCCCTTGAGATGCTCTAGTAAATCCCAGCAACTACTGACGACCCACAGATAAAACATGATTCAGGAAATTCTCTGCCCTCAGACATTTTTGCTTTAGGTTAAATTGAAGTCAGTGTGTTCCTACCGTAGGGATATTGTCCATTTTAAACATATTGCTTATTTTAGAACGAAAGACTGTCCGATTGGAAGAAAGGTATTCTCACAGTAGCAAAATGGAAATGGATCAGATCAAGGCAAAATATCCTCCTGTTGTCTCTGGAAATCATTAAGTACTTAGCAGTGTCTGTAGCTATGTCAAGCTATCCTATTGGGATCCCAACACCATGAATGAAATAAACTATGGCTGGGATGTAGCTCAGTGATAGAGCCTCTCACCAGCATGTGCGGGGGCCTGGGTTTGATCAACAATGCGAAAAGAAGGAGTGGGAGAAAGGAGGGGACAAAGCTACTATAGCCCACAAAGTCAGACTTGTAACAATATCAGCTCAGGCCAATTCTTACAAGCGTAGAAGGACTTTCTACCAGGTAGTACACTCTTGACTTTGCTGGTATCCTAAACCGTGTCACTTGAGATATAGTTAGACCTTCACTAGAGTTTGGTTTTACCTCTGCCTCAGAAATGGGCCATTTCCACCAGGGGTTGCCCCCAGGCTGCCTTCTTCTTTGTCCGGTCAACCAAGCCTATTTATCTGCTCTTCGCTGAGCACATATTTCATAATAAATGTTGAAGCATAAGATGAGACCGATTAGAGAAAATAAACATTATACAAACAGATATATTTGAAGTGTTCCATTTCCTCTGTAAGGAACCACTTGGAACTTTGCCTCTTTATCGAGCTGGGAATTATCATGGCCAATGGGAGAAACGGCCTTTATAAAAACCCACCACAGTGGTCTGTCACTCACCCAGATCCTGGCTACATAGGAAGCCTGCTTTTATGTCAAACAAATGCAAGCTTTAATCCCTGCAGCCACAAAAGTATAGCAATAAAAATTAATTAACACCCTTTCCATTTTGTCCTCATTTGTTAGGAATCTAATTAGATCCAAGTGGAAGAGGAACCTTGCTACTGTGGTTAACTTCACTGTGTTGTAGAAAGGGTTGGCCACTGCACTAGGTAAAGATGCTGGCAGAAAAGAACGGCCTTTAATTTACAATCTCATTCAAGTGCGAAAAAGAAACTATTTGTTGGGAATGTTAATAATGGTTACCAGAGCCAAATAAAAATACCCTTAATACTTCTGACATGGCAATAATTATGCTTCTATTGTGTTTATAACAAAGTAAATGGGAATATTTTTGTATATATGCTGCTGAAGTGAGCATATAAATGGGAATAACATCCTTCACATAATAATACTTAATCATGATATTTATTGAGCACATAGTATGTGCCAGGCACCATGTTAAAAGTTTATACAAATCATCTTTTTAAATTTTCACAATAATTTAGCAAATAAGTTACTTTTAGAATTCTTAGCTTACAGGCAAGAAATAAATGGGAGAGTTGGGGGGATAGGAGGAGTGAGATACTTCCATTGCTCTGTAAGATGCTCCAAGGAATAGATTATACCAAGGTTAAAGCTTCCTTATACAATAAGTAAATCAATTTTGACAATCCAACAGTTTACAACATTAGCCAAGTTCTCTCTTCTTTATCCAAGGAAGAACTTTAACACCGGCAGGTACACTGATGACAAAGTTCACATTCTTAGGTATTACATAGTACTGTCTCTTTTGTTTCATTTGAAAAAATTAACAGCAAGGGAATTAAAGTGCCTGTGTTGAGAACCACATATGGGCCATTCAAAATATAGTCTCTTCCCTCAAATAATTTTTGCTATTACTATCAAATTAGTTAAAAACGTTTATATATTTTTTTGAATTGCAAATTTTATTAAAGTTGAGGCTGTTTTGGGAAGCATATGAGAAAGGTGAATAACTACAATTAGATCGCTGTTGGTGAAAAATCTGAAACATGGGCTCAGAGAGTTAGAAGCCACCTTGGTCCTCTTCCCTTTCAGGACCCAGATTGCACGCAAGAGCTCTGCTTGCAACATCCTCAGTGGTAAATAGAAGCAGGTCAGACGACAGGATCACATCTGACCTGCTTCTCTTTTTCACATCTTCAGTCTCCAAATCAAAGAGTGTTTCCCAGTGAGGATCTTCCTCATGGATGAGTTGGACTCTCTACAAATGTTCTTATTAATGGAGTTCTATATTTTTTGCTTTATTATTATTTAAATTAGATTAAATTTTTAAGCACTCAACCAACTTTGTACATGTAGAGTAAGCTCCATTTTATTGTAAAGTATTATTCTCTTTTATGTACACTACTCGATCCAGTTTACTGTCAGCAATGACTTTGCACCCATGTCCATGAGAGCAATGGGTTGATTTTTCTTTTTTAAGTGTTGGAATCAAGTGAACTGACCTCATAAAAAGGATTGAAAATGGATTATACACCACATTTTCTCTGGATAGTCTTGTCCAAGTTGTTACTTTTTTTTTCTTGAATTAATAGAAGAATTCACAGGTTATATGATATGAATCAAAAGTTTTCTTTAAAAAACATTTTTAATACCAGATTTCAGTTTCTTTAATATAGATACGAGAGTATTCAGATTTTATATTCCTACTTCTGTCAGCTTGAGTGAGTGGTATTTTTTTGTACAAATTGCTCATTTTATTTAAATTGTCAAATTTATTTATCTCAACTTAACATTCTTTCTACCCATGAAATAAAATCTATAATGGGCCTCTCCACACGGGCTTCTCTCAAATGTCATTTTCTCTATTTATTATTTATGCACCTACTGTTATTAGTTCTTTTTTCCGGTTTTCATAATTTGATTTGCTCTTCATTTTCTAGCTTCTTGAAATAAAATCTTAAAATATTTATGCTCGCCTTTCTTATTTTCTTTAAATGCAGCTAAGCTACTAATTTCCCTGCAGCACAGACTGAAATTCCACCTAAAATTCTGATATATTTTGATATAATAAGATAAGTGAGGAGTCTTTTGGTCCCAAATAGCAAGAAACTGCATTCATTGTCATTCCATCTAAAATACTTAAATTTGATTGTTTCTTTTACCTATAATAGTTTAGTTAAAAGTTTGTTATTTAATTTCTACAAGTTCAGAATTTTTCTGATTATATTTTTGTTGTTGAGTTCTAGTAAATCCCGATGTAGTCACACAACAATCTTGGAATAATTTTAATCATTTGAAATTTTTTGAGGCTTTCTTTTCAGTGCAGTATGTAATCAGCTCTGTTATGTGAACATGAAAATGAGTTATATTTTTCTAAGGCTGGTTTCAATGTTCTCTAAGTTACATTGTGTTTATCAATATTGTGTTGAGCTGTTCTACATTATTTCTTAGTTTTATCTGCTTCTTAAACCAACTTTAACTGTTGGAATTTTACACATGCAATTTTAGTTTTAGTGTTTTTTTGTTTCTTTATTTGTATCTTTCATTTGATACTATGATATTGGATGCTTACAAATTTAAGATCAGAATATATTTCTGCGAGGTCAATCTCATTATAATTTTCCTTATAAAATATAATATACTTGTTTCTTGCTGTTAGTGTCTACTTCATCTTAATACAGTTATATTATTTTGATTCATGTTTGTAAAGTAAAATATTTTTTCAAAATTAATCTTTAAATTTTCTCATGTTCTTGTAAGTAAAGATTTTTGGTCTGCCATATAAAGGGTCTGAATAACAGTCTGACTATCTTAGATTTTTATGGTAGCATTCAGACCACTTATACTTAAAGTAATTTCTGATATTAATTAGGCTTATATCTACCATATCGTTCATTTCCCATTTTCCCATTTGTTCATTTTTTTTCTTTTATTGACTTCTTTTAGTTAAATGGGATATTTATTATTATATATTTTCTTTCTAGTATTTGTTAGGCATTTTCTTATACTCTGTGTGAGCAATATCCATAGATATCCATAAAACATACCCTTGACATATACAGTCCAATGAACACTCTACTACTTTAGGACTTTTAAACTCTTGCCTTTTATTGTGGCCATATATTTTGGTTCTACATAAAAATTTAACTCTTCAAATACATAACTATTATTATTTTGTATAATCAATATTCATATATATCACCAATATCTATGTAAGACCATATATTTATCATATATTTGCTCTTTGCCTTTTCAACCTTTTTGTTCTTTTCATTCATTTCTACATTGCTTTGTCTTTTTGGGTTTTTTTTTTGTTTGTTTGTGTTCTGGGGACCAAACCCAGGCCCTCACACACATTAGGCAAGCCTGGTACCACTGAGAGCTACATTTCTTTGCTATTGACTGTAAGAATTTTCCTTCTAGTTGATAAATTCTACTTAGATTTTCTTTTACTTCACTGATTGAAGAAAAGTTCTCTTTGTCTTTCCAGTTATTTTCAAGGATATTTTTGCAGAACGTGTAATTCTAGTTTGGCATTTATTTTCATTCAGCACTTTAAAGATATTATTCCACTGCCATCTGGCTTCCCCTGCATTTGTAAAGAAGTTAGCTGAAATTTTAACTTTATTTTCTTTGAAAGTAATATGGTGGTTTTTAAGATCACTTTCTTATACTTTAGTTATTTTTTTCCAGATTTATGATGATGTACCCAATGTCATGTTTATCCCATACTAGATTTGCTAAATTTTTAAAGTTTCATGTTGATGAATTTTGTTAATTTTGAAAAATTTTAATCATTATCTTTTCAAATATTGCTGCTCTCCCATTCTGTCTGTTCTTAAGATTATTCGTGTATATATATATACACCATGAACATATATGTGCACATGTACATATATATATACACACGTTATAAGAGTATTTTATCCTCTCTTCTGCTCTTTGTATTTTTTCCTTTTTTGTGCATCAGTTTAGATGTTTCATTTTGATCTTCTTTGAGCTAATTCTGTCTTCTCCTGCACTCAGTTCTTACTATTAAAGTAATCATGTACAGTATTGCAATTTCCTTAGTTCTGTAGATATTTTATCTCTGGCCCGTTACCCTGATGTATTTAATATATTTTTAATAGTAATTTAAAAATTATCTTAGATTATCATCTAGATTATCAATTTGTAACATCAACCTTCTCTAAATTGCTGGTCAAGTAATTTCATCTTTTCACAGATTTAATTTTTATTATATGCCAGATATAATGAGTAAAAGAACCAAAGGTTAGTGACCCTTCCGTCATCCACCATAAGGTAGGCTCTTCACATAGAAGTGAATATAGAACATGCACAAACATATCAATTAGAAATTAATTTGGGACAAAAGTAGACTAGAGTATTTGTAATATTCTTTCCATCTGGGATTTTACTGCTTCAAGGACACAATCTCCTAGATTTTCTCTGGAACCCTGATGTGACTCTGCCTACTGGGCACAAGAGGAGTGGGTGCTTTCCATCTCTGCTCTTCATAGTTTCAGTCGTGCCTGCATCTTCTTCCCTGGCCATTGAACTGCTGACAGATGAAGTTCTTGATGCCTGATGCCTTATTAGCAGATCTGACTCCCTGTGCACTGAAAGATGCTGGAAATTTTACTGTGCATTTAAGATTCTGACTGAGGTCTCTTGTAGGTCCAGCAAGTGCTTGTCGGGGAAAACAAGTGTCCGAGTTCCCTCAAGTTTTCAATTCATTACACCAGCCTCATTTGTCTGCTAAAAGCCTCAGCGGTTACCAGCAGGACTCATCCTCTGGTCTCCTCCAGAAATGACAGGTGCTTTGGATGAGAAATGGATGGAGACAGTCGGCTCACCCTTCCTGTTTCGAGAGTTGTGGCCTGTTTCATTCCTCTTCCTCTACCTCTTGCACTCGGAAGTGTGAATCTTGTAAGCTATCCATCTGCATCTACTGCTGCAGTAGGAGCATTACCTTGCTGCCAACTACCAAACTACGTCCTATTTAGACAGAGAAGTTTATTTCTATCTTATCTACAGGGAGAAAAATATAAATGAGGAGTTTTTTGGTCCCAAATAGCAAGGAACAGCATGCAAACTGGCTTAAGAAAAAGGGAATTTATTGTTTCCCCTAATCAAAAAGTCCACATGTTTCCCCACAAAAAGTCCACATGGCTTTAGCTATAGGCAATCTAGGAATTAAACCAAAACACTCGTCCCTAATTCAGTTAGATGCCCATTCCTATCTTTGACATCACTTAAACTAAGTGGACTGAAAGGGAAAATGTGTGATTCCTCAGAGCAAAACTTGTGTCATGTTATTAGAGGAAAAATGAGTAGGTCATAGACAGGAAGAGGGAATGCCCGCCCGCTGCGCCAGGCGCTCCAGCCTTCATTCTTCATCTTCTCAACTGCTGTAATTCCTTCCGGCCACTTAAGCACTCAAGTGCATTTTTTCATCTTGCGTGTCGCTTGGTGTTTCACCTATGTTAAGCTGAAGCTTTGTTCTTGACACTCTCTGTCTCCATGGCATGAAAATTCATGCCGGACTTCTAACAAGTACTTAATAAATACTTGTGGCACGTTTGGTCCGGCGGTAGATTACCTGAGTGCATTTCGTACAGGTGAGCAGCTAAAGAGGATTAGCTTCCCCGTTTGAACTCTGATCATGTGCTAATAAGTGCTGTCAGAAGAAAGCACTTTAAAATAAGCTGTGGGGTGTTGTTGTGTATTTTATGCAGCATTACTCGGAACTAACTGTACGAATAGTAAGGGTGCCTAGTTAATCCCTCAGCCATTTCCCTGACACACAGCGTTGGCTCAGCGCACCTTCCTTTGCCGTGCAGTCCCACATCCCCTTCTTATCAGGCAATTATGGGAAGATTTCAGTGGAGCCCTTCTCGAGGCTGGATTGTGGGCTGAATGAAACTGTGTCAGACGAGCAGTGCCGTTTCCTCCCAACTACTCCAGGGGCCTCTACCATCAAAAGAAGGTGTTTTGAGTTCCTTTTTACACCAGCTTGTCTGCCAAAAAGCTCACAGAAAGAGGTTGCAATTTTAGCCTGAGTTTGAGGCTAAAAACTGACTCAAACAGTGAGCAGGATGGTTGGAATCCAGAAGGCCACATTCTACCTAGTAGCTGTGCAGAGTCCACAGTAGATACGTGAATTAAAGGCATCTGAACACAGTGACACCTAAAGGATTTAAAAATAGAAAACGTAGAGTGTGACAACATGAAGCACAGTTGCTAGACTCATAATCCTTGCTCTGTGGCTAAGTAGCCTGTGCCTTCGATTCCTAATTTGCAAAACAGAGCTATTGTGATTAATCAGAATAATGCATGTGAAGTGTTTAGCATGATGCCAACCATATCTAACAAAAAATACATATTTTTTTAATTGACTTTGGCATGAAACTTTAGGGATAATACAACCAATGATCTATCACCCTGCTAATGAGCCGATGTGTCTGGGGTCGCACATGAGTGCGAAAAGGTTTAAAATGCAGTCTGTTTTGATGTGTCCTTATATATTTTCTCATTAAAATGTCCCACCAAATTATTTTTGAATATATACAGATCCAAGATCACAGACTACCACTACAAGTTAAGCCTATAAATTTTGACAGAGGAAAACTTAGGTGTATATTTCTGTGAGTACCTTCGTTGCTTGGTGCTCATAACAAATACCAAAGTGTCCTTAGATTGCAGTGCATGAAATTTTACATTTATTTCCCCAAAATAATGTAACAAAGCATAGCTGGTGTTTTACCTATTTATTTGTCCTGCATCCATTTTAATGCTAACTCATCTCTGAGAGTGATTGATAGGTAAGTTGGGTCTTTTTCTTTATGCTCAAGTTTTTACTTCATGCTTTCCCACTTTGGGAAACAAGAGCTGTCTCTAGAATCATCTCCAGGAATACTCTTTTTGCCTGGTCATCATGCACTTTGATTCATTTGCAGATAATTGAAACATATCTGATACGTGCCAGGACATACACTGGCCCTGTTCACACTCTGGAGGAGTAGAAAATAAAGAAATAATGTTTTATTAACACAGTGGGAGAAATGGGCAGAGATACTGGGACAATAGTAGAATCAGATTCTTGAAAGGTGGACTGTAGTCAGGCAGGCTGGTCAAGAAGTGACAATTTGGGCATGACAGAAAGCACAAGGACAAGAAGTAGTTCAGCAACCACTTGATATTGCTCAAATGTAAAGTTCAGAGAACTGGCAAAAATGATCCTGTAGAAGTAGACAAGGGAAAAATAGCACAGGACTTCTCTTCCATTTAAGAACTTCGATTTTTTTTTGGGGGGGTGGGGGTCTGGACATAGCTGGGACCCACTGAAGGATAATGAACCAAGCAGTAACATGATGAAATTTCCCATATTAGACTAATTATACCCTGGAGAAGGTCATTGAAGGCTATAGCTAAAGGCACTAAGAATAGACAAATCTATACAATATCTAGATCTAGATCTAGACATGAGCATCTGAATTCAGGCTGTGGTAGTTAACAGAGAGAAGGCTAGACAAGGGTGTGCCTAAAGAAGGTGAAACTTGCAATTTTTCCAAAGTAATTTATTCAAAAACCACCTTAGGAAACATCTTTTTCTTTTTTAATTTTATTTTTTGGTTTATTGTTTTAGCAACAAGGTTCTCACTATGCTCCATAAGTCTGTCTAAAACTCTCGGTGTCCTTCTGCCTCAGTCGCCTAAATTCTGGGACTAGATGTATGCATCGCTGCACCTGGATATAGGAACACACGTTAAAATGAGATAAAGATAAAACACAAAAAATAGAGGCCAATAAGTCTATATAATATGGGTTCCATATTCCAAGTTAGGTAAATTTTCCTGGGCTCACATTTTACCAAGTACCCAAGCTCTGTAAATTTTCCTGGCCTCCATCCCTTTTTTATCCTAAGTCAGAATTGGAGTGTCATTGCCGCTATCCCTGGAGGTGTCCTCCAACCACCCCCCTTTTCTCCCGATAAGCATCTAGGAGTTGGCTCTTCTGTCCTCATATTGAGAGGCCATCGCTATGCATGTCCCCCGGCGCCTACATCTGATGGTCGAGGCGCTACACTTCTCGCCTTCAAGTAAGAAAGCTGCTTCCTTAATCTGCTTGCCAACATTCTTCTTGGAATTGAAGTCATTCTTCCTTATCTTTACATTTATTTCTAGCATCTACCCAACCATTATCCAAATTAAAATCTTTCAAATATTCAACTACAGAAATTCTACTTTGAAGTTTGATCAATATCTTTTTATTCTGCGCAGTTTAAGGGAAGCAAGTAAATGATGGAAAGAAAAGTCTATCCTTCGGTGACTGATGGCTTTTTTACCAATAGTTCTAAATCAACAGTTAGCAAACCATCGCTCACTGGACACATCTGCATTACTACCTGTTCAAATAAAGATTTATGGAATACGTTCTTGTCCACTCATCTGAGAGCTTTCTCACTTTATCGCCCCGTAAGCTTTGGTAAAAGTTACATTAGTTAAAATACCCAGGAGAGTATTGTGTGATAAATGCTACATATTTTTGTTTCTATTTTCATGTCCCACATTTTATTGTTCTTTATTCTTAAAGTGATAAGAATACTTCTTTTGGAAGGAGAACGTACCTACAGAACTCCCTATTCTCCTAGAGAGGCAGGCCTGTCTCTCATTGCTTTCTTTCCATTTCTTCTGTATAGTAGCCGTATTACCACCTTCTCCTAACTAGTTATCCTGACTAGGTTGGGATAGAATCTCAGTGAGGTTTTGATTTGCATTTCCCTAATGGTTAAAGATATGGACCTTTTTTTTCATATACTTACTAGTTCTTCGTATCTCTCTTGAGAAGTGTCTGTGTAATTTATTTGCCCATTTATTGACTGGGCTTTTTGATTTTTTGGTGTTAAATTGTATGAATTCTTCATATGTTTTAAATATTGATCCTCTGTCAGAGGAGTAGCTAGCAAAGATTGTTTACAATTTTGTACATTGTCTCTTAACTCTGTTGGTTGTTACCCTTAGTATGCAAAAACTTATTTTATTTTACTTTATTTTATGGGAAGTATATTTATCAAATTTTATTTTATTGTTTTAATAGTAGAGGTACTCAGAGCAAAAAATATGGAAACTCTTGTTTTTAATGAGGAAAAAAACAATTGCTGATGTATTGTTTGCCTTAGTATTTAGAGTAAGTTGCAAAAGCTTTTTAATTTGATGTAGTCCCATCTGTTGATTCTTGCTATTAATTTCAATGCTAGTGGAGTCCTATTCAGGAAGGTTTTGCCTATGCCTATGTCCTCAAGTGTTTCCTGTATGTTTTTCTTTTAGCAGTGTCCGAGTTTCAGGCCTCCAATTCATTTTGAGTTGAGCTTTTTAAAGGATGAGAGGTAGGGAACCAGTCTCAGTTTTCTACATATGGATATCCAGTTTTCCCGGTACCATTTGTTAAAAGGCTGTCTTTTCTCCGATGTATGCTTTATGGCTCCTTTTTCAAGTAAAAGATGGTCGTAGTTACATAGGTTTGCTTCTGTGACCTCCATCCTGTTGTATTGCTCTAAGGTGTCTATTTTTGTGCCAGTACCATGCTGTTTTCCCTACTCTGGCTTTGTCGTAGAATTTGAAAGGATTTTATCCTTTCATGGCTGAATAATCTTCTGTTGCGTCTATGGTTTTTACCCATTCATTGGGTGATGGATATTGCAGTTGTTTGCATGTCTTGACTACGCTGAGAATTGCTACAATTAACACGAGAGTGCAGTTATCTTTTCAATGTACCAGTTTTATTAACTCTGTATATACACCCAGTAGGAGGATGATAGTTCTATTTTTAAGTTTTTGAGGAATCTTTAGCCTACACTATGTATATTAGTAAATAGTGGCTGCAGTTATTTACTTTCCTAACAACACTATGAGAGTTATCCCTTCTGCTCTACTTTCTTTTCAACACTTGCTATTTCTTGACTTTTTTGTAATAACCAACCTGTCATGATGTCAAGTCTGTTTGTAGTTGTGACTCGCATTTCCCAGTGATACTAAACATTTTCTTAACATCTATTTTATGTCTTTTTTTAAAGATTTTTTTATTTAGTAACTTCACCCACATTTAATTGGACTGTTTTGTTGCCATGGGGTTTCTTAAGTTCTTTACACATGTTGGGTAATAACCCCTTAATAAATGTCTATTTTACAAAAACTGCCTCCCTTTTTGTAGATGATCTTTTCACTATCTTGGTTCTATTTCTTTGCTATATGGAGACATTCAAGTTAATGTAATTTCATTTGTCTTTTTTTTTTCTTTTTTTGTTTTGTTGCCTTTTTTTTGAGTCTCAGCCAATATTTTTTTTCTGAGACTAATGCCATCAAGTTTTCTCCTATGTAATCTTCTGGCAGTTTTATAATTTCAAGCCTTATATTTAAGTCTTTGTTCATCCATTTCAAATTGATGTTTTTTTAATACATGTTGATATGAGGACCTAATTTCATTCTGCTGAGTGTGGAGATCATGTTTTCCCAACACCATTTATTGAAGAGTCTGTTTTGTTCTGCTTTCTCTCCTTAGTATCTTTGTTGGAAATAAATTAACTGTAAATGCATGAGTTTGTTCCTAGACTTTCTCCTCTCTTCCACTTACTAATGTGTGTTTATACCAGTATCATGCTGTTTTGATTACCCTAAATTTGTAGCTGATTTTGAAATCAGGTAGAGTGATGTCTGTGACTTTGCTGTTTTTATTCAATATTGGTTTTGTTACTCGGTCTATCCTCTGAACATCAATCATAACCCAAATTCTAGACTTAGCCACTACTCTCATCCAAAACAGAATCAGCAAAATGGAGGTAAAAAAAGACCTTAAAACGGAGTTTCAGTGCTCACTCCATCTATCCTATGAAAGAAGGAACAAGATGTCTCGTGTTCACTTTCCTGCGTGCTTACAAAATTGTCTCATGAAGAGAAGCTGTCCATGAATAGTTGTGAAAGAATGAAATAAACTTCGAAAGAGGTGGGGGATTTAGCTGAAGTAGTAGAGCACTTGCCTTGAAAGCGCAAGGTCCTGAGTTCAATCCCCAACACCCAAAATAAATAAATAGATAGACAGATAGATAATAAATAAATAAATAAATAAATAAATAAATAAATAAATAAATAAATAAATTTCAGAGGGCTGGAGAGGCTAACGAAGGGTGGGAAATGAGTGCTGATTTTCCACCAGCAGCTATTCCTTTGACCTGATGGCCGATAGTTCAAATGGAAAATAACTGAACCACAAAGACACGGAACACTGAAGGTAACAATAAAGGGTTCAGAGTAACAGTGAGGCAAAAATTGGGATGACTTTCAGGAAACAATTATCCAGAGCACGTCCTGGAAATATTAGCAGTTTTGTAATTCCAGATACTGTATATAGTAGTATCAGCTAATTAGGCTTGAATCACAGATACTTTTTTAAAGTTTAAGTAAATAAGCACCAATATTCTTAGTTTGCTTGCTAATGTTCTCACAGCTAACTCAATATCCTGAGGGCTGAAAATTTACGAATTGTCAGCAGAGCAAATTATTTCCTTTATTAGATGAAATTTGTCCTTTATTTCCACCTATATTTTACTGATATGTGATGTGGTCATCCAGTTTTACAAACACCAGTATGGTGAAATGAAACCGTTAGTGTCCAACATTCTAGATGCCAATTCCAGGAATTGGTTGCTCAGAGGCTAACTTGGAAATAACATCTTTCTTCACTCTGTAACTCCCTCAGCAGAGAAGTGATCTCATCACATGGCTGGTCTAGGTCACAGTTCTCGGAGCAGTTCCCTAAAATGATTAAGACTGAAATATTTCTGTTTTGGCCCAGGATATTTGCACCAGCACACATTCCTAGTCCACTGTGCTCTTCTTCGTCCTGCTCTATCATGCAATCTGTTTCTACTCAGACAGAACACAATATCAAAGTGCCACTTACTTGGCTTCCAAGGGCCTTCAGCATAACTGCGTCTCTGGATTTCAACAGATTTAAGCAATTTGATCCTAAGTTGAAATGAGAACTGAAATCATTTCCTTGAATGGATTCCTGATAATGTTAATATGGGCTAGATTTTTATTAACTTTTCCCAGAAGTTCGAATCAATAAGAGATTCAAGTATATAGTATAAGAAATTATATATCTCAAGAAATGCAACCAACAGAACTGTGTCTGTATAAATGACACATGTTGATTTAAAGTACATTTCTAAATATAGCATTCAACTGTTTTACTTATATGCCATAGAAGAAATGTATTTTCAACAGGGCTAGTTCACTCATTCATTCAGTAATTTATTCATTTATTTATTAACTTAATCAATGTTTGAGGGACTCCAGGCCATCAAATATTCTCATCTTTCTCTTCTATGTTCTCAGAACACTTTGCTAGTCAGTTATTATACTGTTTATTTAGAATATGTGGCCTCTAAGTATCTCTAATTTTAAGGAAACAATATGTTGAGACTTTTTTATGATGCTAAAATGATTTATATATGATGATTTTTACTGTAGCATTATTTATATCAAAACATGCAAAAACAATCTAAATATTAAGCAATATAAAATAGTTTTTAAAATGATTGCACACTTGTATAATCAAATACAAAGCTATCTCAATGCCCATGTGGAGTTTTTAATGATGACAAAACATTTGTTTTATAATATTAAAAATGATGTGAAAAGCTTTACTCCTATATCTAATTCAAATTATATTTAAAAATTCATGAATAAAATGTATGGCTGCTAGTGATAACTACTGAATTCAAAGATTAAGAATATATTTATCTTCTTTATATATGTTTGCCTTTTCAGGATATTATATAATGAACATCTATAACCTTTATAATCACAGTACAAAACCACAGAGGTGTTTTGTTTGCTTTTAGTAAGCCAATTCTGTGTCCTACATTGTCTTGCCTCTAGAAAAGAGCCCAAAAAATTAAAGAATAGACTAGTTTTCTTGGACTTTATAATTTAGTGTCTTTAGAATATTAAAAAAGGAAAAGGATCAAGAGATGGGTAAAGGGGACAGAGGGAAAGGAAAGGGGATGAAGAAAGGAATTAAGATGTATTAGTATTTGTAACAATTCCCTACAAGAGATGTAAATATTACGTACTTTGAGCACGTACTAACAAAAAAGCAGATATCAAAAAAGACAAATGTGATTTACGATAGCAGTAGAAAAGGGAATTAAAACTGAAATTGAAAAACTGCTTGCTATAAGCTACTACCACTGCAAGAGTTGAGAACTGGTGATTTAGTGAAGGTTGAGGAGTAAGGAAGATTCGGAGAGGGCAACAGAGACGGATTTGAACAAGGAGAACAAATGTTGAGTAAAGAAACGGGCCAAAGCATGGAATCAGGCTGTATTTTGCCTTTTATTTTATGAATCTGTTTTTTGAAAATAATTTATAATTCATGTAATATAGAAAGGGCTATAGGAGAGTTTATATTACATATAATATAGAAAGGGTTAACTTAGAAATAGAGAAGCCATTTTATATATTTAAAACAAGAAAGAAATAAGACAAGGAATTAAAAGATCACAAACCATGAAAGGTCTTGGACAAACCAGAAATTGTCATCTAGAGGTTAAAAACCTACAAAAAACCAATGGCAATTTCATAGTTCCTGCAAACACCTATGACAAGCAAATAGCAAGTGAAAACAGATTGTTGCAAAATTCATTTCTGTGAAGCCTACAGTCTATGGTTTAGTAAGAATAAACTGGCTTCGGCCTTCCTTCTTTTCAAATCCTGCACAAGTATGTCCACTGGGCAGAAGGCCAATCAATAGAGAGAACCCTGAACACAAAGTAGTCTGGGAAATGTAGTTCTCAGGCTTGTAGCCTTTGTCAAACCAAATAAAGCAGAGAAAGGAATCCGAGTGGATGCTGAGTAGTTCTTTCTCTCCCCAGAAACTTATCACAGATAGTGGTAAAGCTTTGCGACCCAAGGTGAAAACTTTAGTCTCAGAAAAAAATGAAAAACAAAATAGGGTTTCTTAAGCACATGAAAATATCCTGCTAAAAAATGGAGTTTGTGTGTATTCTAAGTCACTTCACTAGGACAGAGTATCAAGAGGACCACCAACAACTTCAAAGAACTAAAGGTAAAACAGAAGTGGAGTCAATACTACATAGGGTCAGAGGTAATATTTACAAACTACATAGTCCTCTTGGTCTTTATAAGGGAAAGAGAAAGCGATGAAAGTTTTCAACAGTTCACCATACTCTCTCTCTCCCACTGCCCTGTAACCTAATCATTTGTAAATTTCTTGGATTCAGGACGTGTGCTCCCTTTCTCAATACTTCTGACCTAAGAGGGTTGCCCACATATCGTGCCACACATTTTGTTTAATGAATGTCTATCCTAATAGTCTCCATATCACTGTTCTGCTGTTAGATCACAGGACTACATTAAGACTTTAAAAACTGAAAGTTTTCTAGCTTGAAATTTTATCATGGGGAGGCTATTCAATTGCAATAATAAAGAAGAAAGTGCATGAGGAGGAAGGGGAGGAGGATGGAAAGAAAGAAGGGAAAAAAGAAAAACAGAAGGAAAGGAAGCATGATACAAAACTTAGATATGACTTGAGTGATATCTTACCTGAGGGAGTTACAATAATTACTGGGATGGAACATGGAACAGTAGCTGAAATCATATGCAATCCTAACAAACTCCCTTAAAAACATCTATGTCTAACATGCTTTGAAAGCAAGGCTGAGATTATGTGAAGGATTGTAGGTATATTCCTAAAGTATATTTTTGAAGGTATTTTGAACCATGACAGTGAAGGCAAATATAAAATTCTACAAAGAAACTCATGAAAAATAGTGTTCTGTGGTTTATAATTTCCTAAATTGATGTGGCTTTTTATAAAAGTCTTCATATTATTGTCATTAATAAACTGTTGGCTTATGATTTTATTTACTTGGCTCAGCTACCAGGATCCATGATTAAAGCAAACACCTCTGCTACTTTCAGAGAAAACCTTTCAGGTCCATTTTTCCTGGATCAGCTTTCAACATAAATTTTGTCCCACATGGAGAAATTCAGCCCAATGTAAGCAGACCCATAAAGTAGGCAAGCCTACTTTCATCAAGTGGGATGCTGCATATTTATGCACAATGCCTCATGTAAATCAGGAAACCACAGAACTAAAGGCATTAAAGACTGCAGGTCTTTCTGTGGAATACTGTGGTGGGTACATTTTTTATGTGAAACAAGTTAATGCTGGGACACAAATTTCTCAGTAGGGCTGCAGTGTTTTAGCTTTAATAAAGATCTGAGACCAGAAAGAATTGCCATCAACTCACAACATATTTTTCTTTCCAGAACTACATTTCTCTTATAAATAGCCATGGGAAATAACCTGTGAATCCAATAAACCCCACATCACTTTACAGCTGACCTTATTTCTAGTTGTTGTCAACATCCTGTTCTCATCAACATCTTGGAGGAAAAAAAAACAAAACCCTGAGATTTGTGATCGCTTCATGAGCCATGAATGTGAAACGTATGATTTGCAGCTGAAGATTTAAGGCATTTTCTAAATAAGGAACAGAGCTCCTGATGTTCAGGGTCCTAAAAACGCCCACCTGTTTTACTCTTGTCATTATGTGGCTTTAGGGACAACATGGGCTCAAAAAAACTCCGTGTTAATACTATAATTACAGAGAAAATATTAGGTTTAAAAGTATCAGGAGGAGTTTGAATCCCTCTTTTTCTGCCCACCCCTCCTTCCCACCACGGCCAGCAGTTTTGTAGAACCTGCCATTATTGTACACTCAGGTTGTATTTTCATCTGATTGGGAACGACATACCTGCAGAGGCTCTGCTTTATATCCTCTCCAATATTTCAAAGCATGTTTCTTCCTCAGTCCTGACACTGGCAATCTTTTGTGGTTTTTCTTGGGCCTCGGAGGCTTAATGGCCTGGCACAGAACTTGAATCTTTGGAAATATATCTCAGCCAACTTTAACTGTGACTTCAGATACTTTCACGGAGCAGCCACTCAGAAACAAAACTGTTGCCCCTAGTTAAGTGTTCCAGGGAGGCTTTCATCCTTAAAGTCAAGTGTATTTAAAGATTGTTGTAAAAACCTATAGAATGAACCCATATGACTTAAGGATATTTCTAGTTTCTCTAGGGGATAAGAGTGAAATATAGTTCAGAAGTTACTTAGCTGCCTTTCTTTCTATTTGGCGGCCCCTTTCCCAGGAAAGGGCAGAAGAGCAGAATGTGATTGAGGTATATGAATTCTTGCATGAATTAGTTACAGTATTTGGAAGTCAGGTAACTGATATTAAACACATTGCTCCTCAGAGGAGCACAGATATGCCTGCAATAATATGATTAACTGCATAATTATGATTATGAGTTATGCTCTGGTGTGAATATCCCCTTCAAAACTCATTTGTAGATGTAATTGCCATTGTAACCGTGTTAAAAGGAGAGATCTTTAAAAGGTGATTAATGCTGTTTTCACGGGAGTAGCCTAGTCATCATATTACGACACGGTGGGAAGGTCCTCTCCCTATTCTGGCACCTTGCTCTTGGACTTCCCAAACTCAAGAACCGTGAATCAAATAAAATTTTATTAATCAATTTATCCACTGCATGATACACTATTATAACACCATATAACTAATTGGGGCACGGTGTCTTATTTTAGGCTGCTGTAACAAATACACTATAGACTGGGTGGCTCATAAAAGCCAGAAGTTAATTTGTCATAGTTTTGGAAGCTAGACGTTTTTATTTTGTTTTTTCTTGTGGAGAGCATTGCTTGTTTTTGTTTGTTTGAGGTTTTGTTTGTTCTCACTATATAGCTCAGGCTGGCCTTGAACTCACAGTGATCCTCCTGCATCAGCCTCCGGGTGCTAGGATTATAAGTATGCACCACCGTGTGCAGCTTGGAAGCTAGAAGTATGAGACCAGGGTGCCCACAGGTTTTGGTGGAAGCCTCTGGTCTCTTTGTGTCTTCTCATGGCACAGAAGAGTGATCTAGTTCTCTGGCCTCTTCTCACGAGAGCCCTGCTCCCATTCATGAAGTTTCCTTTCTGATGACTTAATTTCCCAAACACCCTATCTCCATGCACCATCACATTGGGCATTTGGTTTCTATGTACGAATTGTGGGGATTCAAACCATAATACAGGATATGTTATTATTCTTATGAAAGTTTATTTTTGACACTTTAAAACTTTAAGTAAATAAATCAATATTTTTAACTCTTTGGAAGTTAATATTTTGCCCAATTCTTTATCACAGATTATCTCTTAGGGAGGGCGCTGCTGTGCCACTGGTAGAGAAGCCACGCTGCTTGGACTCAGTCAGGGCCTCAGGATGATCCCCTCTGTGTGTGCTGGCGTAATAACCATCCCAGCGGGGGTGAAGGTGGTGAAGCTCGCCTCATCTCCTGAAGCTGCCTACCTCCCCACTCACGATGCATTTGTCCGTGTAAGTCATATGGCCTTATCCAAACTCAAGAAGACTAAGAAATGAATTCCTACTGCGTTCCTTAAGTAAGAGCGAGGCTTACTCAAATATATTGGCTAAGTAGCACTAGTGACTAAAAATACACTTCTTTGGGACCCGCCCACATTACTTTCCTCAGCAGTTCCTCTTTATATATCTCTTCCCTTTAACTGGAAAATTATTTTTAAATCTCCCTTAACTTAAATATTTGGTTCTTTTATATATGATATTTATAGAAATAGCTTTATCCTTGTTACGTTTAGCCCAAGGGTTTTTTGAACATATAATCTACACAGAGACTTAAAATCAATGTGCTTTCTGCTCTGCATTTCTTCCTTGTGGCAATGTGTATAGTCCATTATCTGCTTGAAAGGGAGGAAGAACGTAGCTAACTTTTCCAGAATACCACTGTACCATAATGCTACTAGGTGATGGTAAAGTCTCAGACTCCAAAGGCTGATGCGAACATTTCTTTACTTTTTCAGTCAAATCATCTCAATTCAGTGAAGCAGCCTGACTGGGAATTTAGAAATCTCTGCTCCTTCCTGTCTTCCTCTCTCTCCAGTCCTTTTATGCAATTTCTGCTCCTATCTTGTGCTAGCATAATTTCAGGATCCAAGCTCTCACTGTCAGATCTGAGGGGCAAAATCTGGCCTCGTGGGTCCAATGCATCACTGAAGCGACCTTCAGCAACTTCAGACTGTAACTCAGTGGTGGAAAATAAGTATTTCTAATGTTAATAATGATGGTCTTCTTCGGAATATTCTTAGACTATTATATTAGCAAGATTTTTGTCCCTTTTCTTCATCTAAACAGAGAGATACCTTCCAAGAGATGAAGAAACAATAAGCCTGCATCAACTATTGTGTCACATACTAGACACAGTGCAGGTACATAATCCACCACAGTCATTGCTGCCTCTTCTAACCCGACTGTCTTTACAACTCATGAAATAAGTAATTAAAACATAAGCACCATCTAATATCTTAGTAACTTTATGTAGGATGCAAGGATTCCTTTCAAAATAAAAATATAGTTGAAATTACCTGAAAATAGTTATGCTTTTAGAGTTACTTGATTGACAGCTTATCTATTGGTACATCTTACCACTCGGCCAACAATGTGTATTAGGAGAATTTTACTATTATGAATCACTACAGTACCTACACATATTTATAAACAGATGTGGAAAGCAATTTTTTGGTTCATCAAGAAAACTGAATATAGCTATGAATTCAATGTCTCATTGGCCAAATTGCAAAACTTCTCAAAATGGCATATAAAAGAGAACAAGTGACTTAAATTTGACAGATTCCTGTGAAAAAATTCTACCACAAGATATTTTTCTAATCAACCAGCAATACTTCCTTGTCCCCCATTTATGTTAGGTTTATTCTATGTCCCTCCCACATTTGCACAATACCTCATTCAAGAGTGTTGATAATAATTTTTATAAGCCTATATAATGCTGAAGTTGGGACAAAATTAATAGTTGCTTTAAAGCAGGCCACATACTTGTTTTCTGCATGAAATTATATTGTTGGGTGAGAGTTTAGTAGGAACAGGACTGTCACATTTCATTTATGAATTATTTCAACAACAGATAAAAAGTCATGATGCTTGATGACGTTTTAGCCAGTTCTCACTTCAAATATTCCCCCCTTTCTTCATTTCTTCATTTCTTTCTTTCTCTTTACACACACACACACACACACACACACATTTGAGATGCATAATATTTACAATCTGAATCATCTTTACTTCCCCTGCCCACCAACTTACTCCTCTGTTGACTTCACTAGTGTTCATGTTATTGACTATTTGTTATAGCATTTATCCTAAAAACTTGGCTTGTTAGAGTTTGTATAATTTTTAGATCAGTAATACATATATGATAAAAATAATCTTTTGTCAATACGTAAATTTTAATTTTTATTTTCATTACCAAATTAGAGCTACTTATGTGCAGCACAAATACAATGTTTATAAGGATGGTTACGTATTTGAAATTTTAATAGGGCACAAAACAACTTTGATTTTGCTAAAGGAAACATTTTCATGTGGAAAAGAACAAAACAGAATTTTCAGAAGAGGATAAAAATCACCTGGAACCCAAACACCCCAAGTTGAAATTTCTTTGATGATTTTTCAGATATCACTGTATGCTTAGATATTTGTAATATGTAAATAGAGTTTTGAATATTGTCATTTTATATATGCTTTTCTGATTTCTATTATGTTCATCAGTTTGGCCCGTGAGGTATTTAGAAGTTTTATTTTTTGATTTTCAAAAATATTGGGTGTTCTAGTTACATTTTTGTTACCTTCAACATAAATACATCCTTGAGAGAAGACACGATCCATGTGTTAGTGATTTAACTTATTGAGGTATTCTTGGTACGTGATCAATTTTATTAAAATTTTTGGGTTTCTTGAAAGGAATTTACAATCTCTAAATGTTGGAGCATGTTGATTTGCTTTCAGATTTCAGGAGATATTTGACAAAATCTCCCTCTATGATTTAAAATATGTCTAATTTTTGTAGTTCTTACTATTTTTCCTTTATTGACATTAAGACTCTCCTCTTAGGCATGAACTTAGAATTTTTATATCTTTATTGAAAATAATTGTTTATCCTTACAACTGGCTCTTCTTAAATTTTTGAAT
Source organism: Hystrix cristata (assembly GCA_004026905.1). Classification (NCBI taxonomy): domain Eukaryota; kingdom Metazoa; phylum Chordata; class Mammalia; order Rodentia; family Hystricidae; genus Hystrix; species Hystrix cristata. The sequence continues at coordinate 72,372 of PVJO010003369.1, read as the reverse complement.
TTTGTATTTTGTCTGATACTAATATAGTTAGGTGATTTTTCTTTTGGTTAGTTTTAGCCCACTATTTAATGCACATCATTTTAAACCAATATCTTTCTTTATGATAAATGTGATTGTAAAAATGGCACAAATTTGAATTTATATCCAACCTGATGATTTTCTTTAGAGTCAACTGTTGGGTTCTAGCTACTTAACACTTATTAAAATTACAAACACATTTGAGTCCCTTTCTACTGTTTTATTCTGTGCTTTCTATTCCTTGAGACTATAACTTTCTATAAAATAATTTTATGCTTTTATTTGCCACTTATCCCTTCAACATACCATTTCATATTTCACTTCAAAAAATTTTAGACACCTTAATGTATTATCTACTTCTTTGTATTAGACGTGTACTTCTTAATATATCCTGGGTACATGCTTTTATTGTTTATAAGTATAGTATTGGCAGTACTTTAAGCAGCTGGCTTGCCTTTTTCAATGTATTTTAATAAATAGACATCTTTAATATCAATAAATTCCAATTTCATTAAATCTTTTACAATAAAATTTTTATGTTTTGAAAAATAATTCTGTAATTCAAGAATATTAAGATGTTACCTTTAGAATTTTTTATGTTTAGAGCTACAGTTCATCTGGAATTAATATTTATGTATTTGTGAGGCAGGAGACAGATTCTTCCTTTTTCAAATAACTTGAATCATTTCAAGTTATTTTTCCCAGCATCATTCATGTAAAACAATTTCTTTTAATGAAAGTTCAACTTGCTTTTGGAAATTGAGGTGTTTTCTATGTCTACTTCTGTTTCTAAATTGTTTATTTATCCCACTGATTACTCTGCCCATAGAGTAGGTATCAACGAAAAAAAAAGATCCTTTATTTAATTTACAATTTTGTGAATCAAAAATTGGGACCCGGCTCTAGTGAAAGTTATTCTGGTGTTAAGTAGGTTATCAGTTAGCTGGAAGTTCTCATGAGGTTTGCCTCACTGTTGGGTGGAGCAATAGAGGAAACAGAGCCTTGTACTTATTTTCTAGCAAGCTAGTTTGAGTTCTGCATGTAATATCAGCAAGCACCCAAAATTATAAGTAGATATGTACAGATATTCTTAAAGCTTATGCTCAGAACAGACAAAATGTCCATTATGCCACATTCTAGTCACAAACCTAACTCAAAGGGCAGAGAAAAGACTTCAATCTTCACGGGAAAATGCTCCAAGTCAAATTATAAAGGGGCATGGATACAAGGAAAGGAAGAAATATAAATATATTTGCAAACAATCAAGAACACTCCACTCTGGCTGTAAGTACTCCCATTATTTCCATATTACAAATGTTTTCAGCTCTTCCTAATAATTCTCACAGTTTCATTCAGGCACAACATCTCGTGTAAACCAAACTATCATTAATGACATCATGTCTCCGTGCAGATAATGCCTCTTAATCTAGAGATTATAAAGTTAAAGAGACCGAATTTCTAACTCCCACACACCCAAGATTGAATGCACTCTTTATTTTGTATTTACAATCTTTCATGTTCATGACCCCAATTCATTCACTATCCAAAATGTTTTTCTTGGAATAATTTATACAATAGTATCAAAAAGAAAGTAATTAAATGGAGCTCCATAAAACTCTATTAAATGCTTTCATAGTATTTTCCTTTTATCTGCGTTTCTCCTGAATATATTGTACACTGTTATGTGACTGTAGAGAGAATTTGTTTGCTAATGCCTGCCATTTCTACAAGAAGGTAATGAACTATAAACGAGGGAGGTAACTGATTCCCAACTACTACTGGCTATGAGAGCCACATTACAGACACTTCCTTTTCACAGACTACCAAAGATCATGAGAGCAGGTGTAGAAGGAAACCCTTGGTACTAAGGTAAAACGGAAAAACAAACGTCCAATAACTAATATATATCTCAATTTGGGGGGAGTAGTGGTATTTATAAGGGCTCTCGTGGACTTTTCAAACTCTTTTATGCACAATCGTTTTAAAAAGAGAGAGAGATAACACAATAGTTCCATGACACAGTTATCACTATTAGTGGAGGTGTTATTGTTGTTAGTTGTGAATTTATTGATTATGTTCAGTTACTGTGGTTGCTCTTCATAAGAATTTCACAATGAGAAGAGATGACAATTATTTTTCAGCTACTAAATAAAGGTTGGTTTATCCTTTGTGTTTTTTCTTTTATTACCCTTCAAAACAATATACTTTCTAGAAATGAGAGCAAGATTCTTTTGGAGAAAGAGGAAAAAAGAAAGAAGAAATAATTTATTCTCAATAATTATTCACAAGAAATTGGGTAGTAGGATCAATAAATTATGTTAAATTTTCTGGGTCTCAATCTGGAATTTATGCTCTTACAAAGTTTTAATCTGGAAAATGTTCTGAAACACAGCAACACACTATTGCGAGGAAAGAAAAACAAGTCATCCCTTTGTAGCAGTCATTAATTCTTCAGCAGCCAACCATTCTCATAGTTCTGTATAGTTTTAACATACTTCAAAGATTTTTATAAATTTAAAAATTGATAGAGATTCAAAGTGTTTCACTAATAATATGACAACCCTCATCTAAGGAGCTGATAAACGGTACAGCTTGCAAAACATGCTCATGAAAATAAATAAATATAATAAGAATCATACACACACCAAAATGGAGAATGAAGAAAAAGTGAATTTCACTAACCCAATCTTCTATAAGTTTCATCAATTCCTAAGAATTTTAGCCTAGATTTAACCAAAAATCAGATTATAGAACAAGAGATTGCATACAATTATTTTATTTTGTGGCATAAACAAATGAACTGAAGAGTAGGAACTGAGAACACAGGAACAGGAAATATGATGATGAATACAAGGATACATTGGAAATATGATCACCGTTGTGGACATTTACTGCTAAAATTTAATAGGGAAACCTGTAAGGAATTTTGTAAAACATACCTCAGCTCCATGCCAAACTGGTCAAGAGTTGACCACAAATTAATCATTCCTTCACTCTTTCAAGTTTTTTAAATGTATCAGAATGGTTGAGTAGGTTTCTTTAAGTTTCTTATTTAGTAGAATCAAAGTAGCCCTAGAATACAAAACAAGAAATATTTGGTAAGCCATAGATTTGGTGCTGCCTTATTACAGTGATACACACTGTTTGTAAAAATCAATGATTAGAATAAAGTGTCCTAAGAAAATATGGATACATAAGAGGTACCTTTACAATCCTCCCATTATACTTATCAAACTGCTTAGGACCCACCCAAAATCCAGTCTATCACAGAGCCTTCAAAGTGGTTGCCCACCAGAATCTCTGGGAAGGAAAAAAAAAAAAAAAACTTGATAAGAAGGGTTAATTGAACAAGCTACCCTCCTTGATGTTGCACCTGGTCTCAGGACCAAGTTGATATTATCATCTAACTATTCCACGATGCATATGGATTGTCTCACTCTTTATCAGCCGCTACAGTTTTCTACTTGACAGGTGAGGTGATCTATTACTTCAATGTGAAGGAATCGAAGTCATCAGATACTTTACTGTCATTGAGCTATTATTGCTACGGTGTTAAATATATGGCTATCACTGAGCTTTAAGGCATCAAAAGATGACATGGTGAATTTTCTAAATTTCACATAAACTCCTTGGCCACCCTCTGAAAAGCTCACTGGAATACAATGAGAAGACTCATTGAAACACAGATGAATTTATCCCACAAATATGGAATTCCTTTCTTTGCTACCTTAATAGCACACGGAGCCAAACATATGGCAGTCAGAGTTTTAGGCTCCATATATCCCTTACTTTATCCCTTGGTGAAACCATTTATATTAGCCAGCTTTTTGTCACTGGGACCAAATACCTCACAAATACAACTTGAAGGAGAAAAGGTTTATTTTCATTCATGGTTTCAGAGATTTCAGGTCATGGACTACTGGATCCGTGGACAAAAAGGCATGATGGAGGAAAGCTACTCATCTCACGAAGGCCAGAAAGGAATGAGCAGGGGAAGAGCCAGAGCACAGGAATGGGGCTAAGGATAAGATGTACCCTTCAAGCTTAAACCCAGAGACCCACTTCCTCCTAACAGCCCATTCAGGAATGATCTCATCAACGGATTAAGACATCAATGAAGCTAGTACCCTCAAGACCCAATCACCTCTCTAGGTACCACCTCTGAATGGTTATACATTGGGGGTCACACTCTCAACACATGATTCCTTAGGAGTACACTTGGCATTTAAACATATGAAGATTACTCCACTAGCCCTGAGAATAAGGACTTCTAATCTAGCAGACCCTTAAATTTCCTACATGAGAAACGTAAATTCCATAAGTGGGTCACTGGAAGAAATAATGAGAGATCCAACTTTACTTGCACATTTGGCTCTCGAAACTATGTATGCTAGTATTAAGGTACATAGAACAAAATATTGGTTATTAATTTAATGTATAAACTGCATCACCGAGAACAAACCCCACATCTCAGTGGTACCTTAGCTCACAAACTCAATTTATTCTACGATTCAGGGGAAGACGGTCACGGTTGTGTTCATCACTGAATGCAGAATTTGCAAATGAAAGCAAAATTCTGCCCAACACTTCTATTCGCATAACAAATTGTTTGTGAACAGAAGCAACGTGAAGCACGGTATTAGTATACCCAAGCTGTCACCCGAACTAGGCTTTCAGGAAGCCATTCTGTCATATTAAGCAAGCTGTTTTCACATGGTGTTGTATATGGCAGTAGCAGGGGACCACGGGAATGGCTGTGCACCCACGGTCACACCCCCATTACAAAGAAAAACTCCTGTGGTTGAGACAATATTAGGCAGATCTGATATTAGCAAATAAGGCACTCAAAACTCTCAAAGGATAATGTTGGCATAACCCTTATGCACGGAAAAGGTAAACCCATATTTGAAGTGGCATATAGGTTGATCATTTCAGGGTTCAGTGGTCTGGTATATTCAAATTTCCCCAAAAGTGGCTCCCTGGTGACTTCAAGGGATAATGTGAAGCCAAGGGCTTAGTGTTGGTCTTAGCTGGCAGCAGAGCAGTCAGAAATGGCCCACCTTAGTGGGAGGCAGCCTCTCTGCCTTCCCTGAGCATGATTCTGTGCAAAAGTCCACTGTATAAGTACTGAGATAGCCCAGGGGATAGACTGCCTAATACCCAAAGATGTGCCATTATGCATAGTTGATAACTAGTAAATTATCTGAGGTAGATACTTCACAGAACCTGAAACACGGATCCTCAATCTTTGTGTTCTCTCCCATAAACCAGTCCACAAGCCTCTTTCTCACATGTGTTTGGTCATTGGTCTTCTATTTTTGCTCCTTAAATATCTCTGAATTAGCTAGACAGACAGGACCACAGCGGATAAGCCCAAGCGTATCTAGGCTTATATCAATTCTTCCTTCACACAGTACAAATGTCTAAGTGCATAGCTTCTGTTCCTACTGGTAAATTTTCTCCCCATAACTTCTTCAGGAGCAGCCCTCAGGTTGTAATGTGGTGGTGACTCACTCTTGCCTAACATGACATATTGAACTCTCTTGGTTGTTGCAGAAAACTACACAGAAATCATAAATATTTTTGACACAGGTAACATGGGAATTTGCATAACTATTCAACTATTCATGAAATTTACTTGTGCCTCCTGGATTTGCCTGAGCATTTCTATCACAAATAGATTCCTGATGCATTTGCCTGACATTAGGATGTCAGAAGACCTGTTAGCATACCCAAACATGATGACATCTCTGGTTGTATATTCAAGTAGTGTTCTTTACTCAGACTTTCAATCTCTGTGGGGGCATAGTAGCACCACTTTTAAAACAGTAATTTGTCTACTGTCCCAAAACTATGACTTTTCCCAGAATTACAGGGTTCCTATGGGACCTTTTCAGAGATTTTGTGCAGCATTCATATCTACCACAGTTATTTCTAGAACCAATGAATTTGTTGTGCCACTTACCCAGTGAGTGGGTTTCTTGAAAGCAGAGGCTGAATAGGGATTCTTTTTTATGTCATATATCGTGGAATGCTCTCAGGAAAGAATAGGGTGATGGTGTAAACATGAAAGGTAGGGGGAGAGTTAAGTAAGTGCTAAACCAGAAATCAACTTTAATCTGATCCCATAGGGAAGCTCTGGAGCAGAGATTTTTACCTCACAGCTAATCTCTTATGGGTAATGTGGGTAGACTTCTTTGTCTGAGTCATTCTGTCTTTCACTGAGATCTACCCTTGTTGGATAGCACAGTCTCCCAGATAAGACAGTTATTTGGCTGAGGGGAGTTCTCTGAAGAAGTGGAAACTATGCATTGTTATCAGCTAGTAGTCTCAGCAGCTGGAAAGGTAGACCACTGGGCACTGTGTGGAGTTCCTTGCAACACCCAATGGGTTAATGTCTGCTCGAGTTGACTCAGGAGGTGGAAGACTGCTAACTCCAAGGAGTTGTAACATTTTGAAGATATTTTGCCAATTAGAGCAGAGATGGACCTTACAGGGAAAACAAAGAAGTTCCTTAGGGGGATAATCAGATAAAAGTTAATTATTTAGCCAAACTGTCACCATGCCTTGTTCACCTGCCTTGCTACCTAAACCAAACATCTGCGCTCAGCAAAACTCTGGGACTTTGTTGTTTCACAATAAATCTGGGCATTTGAGTCAGTTTAGGGCTTCACTGTAAGCTGATGAAGTTTCCTGCCCCCCGCACAAAGATATTCTCTATCTCTTGCATCTTCATTCATCTTTCTAACAGGGTTTGCTGGCCCAAACCCAGCAGTACCAGGAGTGAGACAAGGCATCCCATTCACCAAAGTAACTTGAGTTGTACCCAGGACTTAACAAAGAACCGTTTCTTGCTCTGGGATGTACTGAAAATTAGCAGCCTTATAAGTCACATCGTAAATGGGTTAAATAATAGTCCCAAGTGTAGTAAGTGTCTGTTCCAAACCCTGAATAGGTTTGCCAAGTCCATTATCTCTAAATTAGATGCAAGGAGATTCATAGTGTGAGAGTTGCTCACAGAATGTCCCACCATGTCCCACACTATCAGAACTGTACAAATGTCATAGATATAGCACAGATCCAAATATTCATGCGAATTATCTCACATTCTCCACTCCACATATGTGCAAGCATATTGCTTTCTGGGTCCAGCTAATATTGTTCTATCATCAATACAAAAAACTAACATTACATTTTTCAGAATGTCATAACTATCAAGGTACCCGCGGCCTGTGTTGTGAGAAATAACAAGGGATATAACACTGCTCCTTGGGAAATCAGTGAATGTGCCCTGCTCTCATCCCTCATATAAGTGTGACATTCTTTTGATCTTTGTTATTAGAGAGAATTGAAAATAACACATTCATTAATCTTCAACCGCATACCAAATGCCAGGAACTTGTTGATTTCTTTCAGTAAATACACAGAATTCAACACATGACTGGAACGGACCTTTAGTTAGGTTCATAGTAGTCTACCAGTATCCCTCACGATCCATCTGATCTTTCTATTCTTGGATGAATGAGAACTTTTTAGGGCTAATGATCCGTTTACTTGAACCAATCATGAGTCACTTTTCCTCTTTCTGTACAATAGTCCCTTGCTCCTTTAGGAAGCCATCAAAGGTAAAAAGAAACTGCATTTTCTTTTCCTTCTTCTGCATAATGTAAACTTATATGGAAATAGGGTCTCTGCAAATGAAGCCACTAGTTTGGTCCCTAATCCAATATGACGGTGTAGAAATTTAGAAACAGAGAAAGACACGCACAGAAAGCACCACCGGAAGATAAAGGCAGAGATCAGTTGATTTATTTGCATGCCAAGGAATACCGAAATTTACCAGCAAACCACCAGAAGCAAGGAGAGAGACAGGGAGTAGATCTCTCCCTCACTACTCTCAGAAGAAACCAACTCTGCTGCCTCATTGTTTTCAGAATTCCGACTTCTACACTATAAGACAATAAGCTTCTGCTCTTTAAACCACCTATGATTTGGTGCTTTGTTACAGCACCCCTAGTGTATTAGTCAGATGTTCACCACTATAACCCAATTTCCAACAGAAACAACTGAAAGGAGAAAAGTACTTATTTTGGCTCATGGTTTCAGAGGTTTCTGTCCATGGTCAGCTAGCTCCAAGGCAGAAAACATCATTGTAGAAGGGCACAGAAAAGGAAAGCTGTTCCGCTAATGGCAGCTAGATAGCAGAGGAAGTAGGAGGAGGACTAGAGAGGGAGGAGACGACTGGAGATGGGATACACCCTTCAAAGTCATACCCCCAGTGACCTAACCTCTCTAAATAAGTTCTACCTTCTAATGGCCCATACAGCTATCAACTCATCAATGAACTGATCCATTGGTGAGGTTAGCAGCTTCATCATGTAATTGCCTGTGTAGACCCACCTCTGAACTTTGCTGCTTTGGGTATCAAGCCCTTGATGCATAAGTCTTTGAAGGACATGTCATATTCTTTATTAATACATATTTGCAGTATGCACATAATGATTACATTCATCATGGGAAGTTGGTAACCATACCTAATACATCTTAATTCTTTTCTCCCATCCCTGCCCCTCAGCTACATCCCTGCTCCTTCCAACTCTTGGTCCCCTTAGCATTTGTAGAAGTTCTGTATTCAACATTTTTTCCTTTGAATTCTTTTTTTTTCATTTCCTTTCTCTTCCCCTCTCCATCTCTTATCCCCCCATTCATTTAAAAAAGATCCTGTATCTTCTATTTTGTTCACTCTCTCTCTCTCTGTCTCTCTCTTTCTCCATCCATATATATATATATATATATATATTCTCTCATATAAGAGAAACCATACCACCTATCAAATACATATAGTGCATTAGGAAAATATGGTATATAGTAAAAATAATCCCTATTTTAATTAGTATGATGATACAGTGAGTTCAAAATACATTGAACTCCATGTGTTAAATGCTTTAAATTTTGGTGGATATAAAATCTTCTTAAATAAAGTTGATTTAACCAGTAAATAAATGGATTAGTTAATATTTCAGAAGTATTTCTTTGGCCTTGTGGGGTTTTTGTGGGGGGGGTGGCTGTTGCTGGGGATCGAACTCAAGGCCTTGTGCTTGTTAGGCAAGCTCTCTAAAACTTGAGCTAAATCCCCACCCCCAGAAGTATTTCTTGTTACCAGTCAATTTTCCTTCCCCATGCAACTATCCAGACTATTTCATATGATTAGTACTCTGATTACTAATTTTAAGTTAACTCTGATTGACACAATTTTGTAGGATACCTGCTGGTGATGGGTACAAGGAGGGCAGAGTATATATTGAACTCAATGATTGGCTAAGCTACCTATTGGTGACTCCATGTAAATATCTCAGGCATAAAAGCCTGAGTACCTCAGACTGAAGCATCCTCAACTATCAAAAGTACAATGAGTCAATAAAGAAATTTTTAAGTGGATGATATTTTTAAAGGAGGAAAACACTCAGTCATAGCCTCGTGAACAAAGACAGCAGGAAAAATATCAATATGTCTCACTAATGGCCCAAACTATATAGAGGATTTTCCTTAACAATTGTGACACATTCACTTCAAACACAGAAATTATGCTTAACTATATTTTAATTTTAAGGGGACCTAGATTGTTCATCATGGATTTTGGAGAGAGGTTTAGGGAAGAGATAAGAGAAGTCTAGGAACATATGGGAGATTTGGATAAAATATTCCTTAATTAAATGCTAGAGCTTTAACAACTATGTAGGCTCCAAGGGTCTGTGTGGTATGATGGGAAACTGGATCTAGCTTTCTTGTACACACCTGGAACCAGGAATAAAACTGTCCTGACCTAGAAGCTCCGCTTGACCAGGACTTATATCATTCTGTCATCCAGGATGCCAATTATTCTTCATTAATTTTTGTCCTTTTGAATTTCTAAAAACAATTGGTGAGATAGTCTTCCTATGTTCTAGAGAGGAAACTTGAAGGATGAAGAAGGAGATGTATTTAAAGGACGAGATGAAAAAGCGTGTTGTGATAATAATAGACTCCTTATTTTTAGGAATTGAAGGGAAATTCTGTCAGATAGATGTAAGTACAGATAAGCCTCCTGATACAGGGACAAAAGGTTATCCAAAAGGAATTGTGCAAGGAGTCTCTGAAGTAATTGAAGGGATTTAAAAGTCATCAACTTCAAAAGAATGCTTTGCTTGAAAAAGGTCTATTTCTTTGGGAACCTCGTTGTATTACTTCAGGCCTGATTTATCCAGCATACCTAGAAAATGTTTATACATAAGAATATATTCGCAAAATGTCACAAGTAAAATTAACTTTTCCACTACAACATCCATGTAGGAATGTAAAACACACTTTTCTAAGTATATATTTACTAAAGGGATCTACTTTAATAGAAAATAGTCAGACCATAGTTGGAGCCTGTATCTTACAAATTGGCCTTGCAACATAATATCCTTTATCTAGTTAAATATGGTAAATAAGAAAGAGTATTGTCCGTATCAAGAAACATTGTAGTTGCATGTTGGTGAGTGTACACATATGTAGAAGAAATGTAGGTGTTGGATAAAGTCACGTGTTCCTTCATTACTTTTTCACACTGCATGTAGCACAGCAAAGAAGTACAAGGTACAATCAGTTACTGCTACAGAAATGAATTCTCCTTTAATTCTTAGAAGACTGAGCTGAACTTTTTGTTTTTTTGAGCTTCTTCTTTCTTTAGGTCAGATACCTGGATATATCCTGTACTTTAAGACTTTTCCTACTTTTCCTTTGGTAGACGATCAGAGTTGAGAATTTTTGTCCATTAATGCAGAAGATATATACATTAAACTATGTGCAATAAAGGTCAATGCATACAAGTTATCATAATCATTACTCTGTGTAGTTACTAAAAGTAGTTTCTCTGATACTCTTTACTTAGTATGCGACCATTTGACAGGTAAATCTGGAAATTTACTGATCTGATTGTAATTTTAAACCACTCGATTATACTGTTATTTCTTTCACTCAGATCAATTGTTATGGAGAAAAATGTTAGCAGCTAATGTAAAATACTGTGTTGGCAGATTAAATATTTGGTCCTCCTGTGAAACTTTCTTCTTATTATGGTGGTCTACAACGAACAACTTAGCTGGGGCTTCAGGGAGGTTCTCTTCATACAAAGGGCGCGTAATGCTCAACCCGCATAGCTAATCTAAGCCTGTACGTCTGGGCTCTTCTAAAGAACGAGTTCATATCACTATCTATTCCTCCACAGAAGGCACCACTTATTCCTACTGGACACTGCAACTGCTTCCTGCAACTCGCAGTTTTGAAGTAACCAAAGAATGAAGTAGACATCCTCCCCAAGAGTTAGCACCTTACAGTAACCCCCGAGGTTGAATGGTATGAATCTGAGACAGGGTGCCCTGACCAAAGTGATTGTGTGAACAGTTTGGAAAAGTAATGACTTGTGGGTGACTGCCTCATCTTCTTTTGCCTAGAATACCTTCATAAAGCCTATTTAGAAAGGATTCAGCAGCTTGCAAGATACAGAATTAGAGTTCTAAAGTGTTCAAAGATCAGCAAATGTCACTTTTTTCTCCTCTAGAACATTTTTAACCACAATTTTGCTACTGCAGCATAGATGCTGAATGAGATAAACCTGTCTGGAATTCTAAAAATATCATACCTGAGCTACTTCTCTATCTTACGAGGTTCCCACAACCTCATAAGACTATTGAGTGATTTGCAGCTCATCACAACCAATATCTTCATAAATGGGAATATTGTTTTTATTTGAGACCCTGGAAAATGGCATATTGACAGTTTTTATGAATAGAGAGCTTGAATTGGGATAATAGCAATGGGAAGAAAGAGCCTAAAATAGGAACGAGTCTGCTGGTAAAGCACTAGAAAACAAATTTCTCAATTTAAGCTGAAAAGGGTAATGGGATTCAATCAGTGGCCACTTGCCTGGGCTATTTATTTTCAGAAATAAAATATGAGAGCATCGCAGAAGAAAGGACATTTTTTTTCTTTCCCTGTGTCAACAGTTAAGTCTCATCTCTACTCTTCTGAAACAAGTATTCTATTTATATCCATTGTTCACTATTTATTCCCTTAAAAAAAAAAACCCAGAAATTTATTCTATCACAATTCTTAAGGGCAGAAGTCCAAAATCATGGTCTTAGCAGGGCCATGCCTCTGTGACTCTGAGTAAAGTATTTCTTAACTCTTTTGAGCTTGTGGTGGTGGATGAATTTCCTCGACATTCTTTGGCATACCTGCTGCCTAATTTCAATTCCCACCTACATCATTACATGACACTGTATCCTTTTTATGAGAAAAAGTGATGCCATCATTTCTTAGAATACATTTTCTGCTCCTTTTTCTTTCTGTTCTAGCACCTGGGATTCTCATAATGCACATATTGGTTATTTAATGGTGTCCCTTATGTTCATTAAGTGTTCTTTTCTCTTTTTCATCTTTTTTTACTTTTTGCTACTGACAGAATTACTATCAATTACTGTCTTCTTGTTCACTGATTTTTGCTTCCGCTCAATCTAGTCTGCCATTGCACCTATCTAGTCAATTTTTTAGTTCTGTTACTATGTTTTTTTATGATTTATTTGGCACTATTTATTTTATTTGTTTGTTGGAATTCTTTATTCATGCATTGTTCTTTTGACATTCTGAGCTGTTTTGTGAAGTTACTTGGAATGATATGTCAGGTAAATGATTTAATTCTATAGGGTTTCTCTCTGGGGGTTTATAGTGTTCCTTTTTTTGAACATCTTCATTTCTTTTGACTCTCTGTTTTGATGTCTGTGCATTGGAGAAAACAAGTACCTTCTCCAGGCTCCATAGACTGGCCTCGCACAGGACAAGACCTACACCAAACAGCTCAGCCAGAGATTTTGTGTCCCCTGTCACCTCCTTTCCCCCTTAAGGAGAGGCAGTCACAGTGGTTTTTGTTTACTCACTTTGTGGTGAGGTGGAGTAGAGAAGCAATAGCTTCTCTGGAAGATAATAGTACTCTTGAGAAAATTAACTTGAAAGTCTCTTCACTTCAAGCTCAGAAAAAAAAAAGAAGGAGAGTGTCTTACTCAAGAAATACTACTTATCAGAGGATGAGGATGTTTCTAATAGAACTTCTCGTCACAGCTAATCAAAGCTCTATCTCACATATTGCTGGATATGCTGAGCTATATCTGCAGCTGCCTTGGATAGCACAGCTTTTCCTTTATCTTCTCCACCCTGCTGGTTTAAAACCAAAGCAAAGAAACAAAAATATTTTCCTCATCATTTTTCCGGTTCATCAGATTTTTCTTCAACATTTCCTTTCCCGATGAAAAAGATTTCTAAGCCAGTATTTCTGAAAAATAGTAGCTTCTTACCCCAAAACTGTTATAAATATAACTGTTTTGAAAAGATGGATACTCTAATGTGGGAAAAAGAGAAATAGGAAGTTAAAAATTTTAAGACACATTTTGGATACCCCATGAGGTAAGCAAGGATCTAGCTATATAGAATGTATATTAACTACCTGGTCTTTAGGAAAGATGTCAGTAAATGACACCATTTACATATACATAAGCATTTTTGATCCCTGAATGGAGAATACAGAGAAATACTCAGGTGAGAGATACTAACTGAGAGACAGAGAGAGAGAGAGAGAGAGAGAGAGAGAGAGAGAGAGATGATAATGACTAGACATTAGAAAATGAAAGATTAAACATACCAACACATTTGTTAAGCTGGTTGTACTATCATAATTTTTCGTAAAGCCATCATAGTGAGGGGTAATTATTCCAGGTTGAGCTGTACAAAGATGCAAAGTATGTTGATTTGCCCCTGCTCTATTTGACAGTTTGCCTAAAAGTTCCCCCTGGCTTGGTTAACTTTACACAGGCTTCTTTCTGACCCTATGCTGAAAATTCTTCTTTTCTTATACCTTTAATCTAGAACACTTGTATTTGACATTCTTTCTCTGCCTCTTTGAAGTGCAGGTAAATCTTCTTACCAGGCTTGAGAATCATATTTCTCAAGCAACTGAGAATTTTCTTCCTGAAATACAAACATAGAAAGAAGATAGCATCCTGTCTCTCTACTCTGTGAGGGGGTAAGAGTTTAACTTCAGGGGGTGCCAATTAGTGAACACGATGGGCTCAATGACACACAAAAATTGCACATTTAGGAATCATCAGTCGTTCTGGACAAATCCCATCAATCAACCTTCCCTACAGGGTCCTGCAGTATTTTTCCACTCTCTCAACCCTAAGGCTTAAAATCCTCCCGGGCTTGTTTCAGTGGAGCTGGTAACCAAAGGGAGACTCTTTGCTCTCCCTTATTTTTGGCAGCAGTATTAGAATAAAATCAGCCTTTGCCTGCTCATTTTGACTAGTGAAATATTTTTCTTTGAAAAGTTTCACTCTTGCTTTTGAAACCTTTCTTTTGGCCATAAAGGACACGGTAAATTTCTAGTCTAGCGTTTTCAAGGTCTTCAAGAGATGAAGAATTGCAGGATGATACATTTGCAATAGAAGTCAACCTAGACTTGGGTCCCTGTAATATCATCTACTGAATAGCCGCCCCAAATATCTTTCTCTTTCGAATCTACCAGTTGCTGATCCCTGAATGGTAAATTGATGAAATTAACAACAACCTTAAAATAACGATCTCATCTTTGTTCATATTTCCTTGTGTGCATCACCTTTGCATTGTGACTTAGCACCATTTCCTAGTCTTTTTCTCTAACTTTTGAACTGCAGTTTATCCTCTGTCTTATTTTAGTCAGTTGGACATTAGGAACAAGGCAGAAGCAAAGACTTCAAAAGTGTACCTTGGATCTTACCCTCTCTTGTTTGCTCCTGGGACCATCTTCCATTAAATAATGATGAACTGAAAGATCACAGCTTCCTCAGGTGAGCTCTCAAACATGAGTGAGAAATAATAGTGATGGTAAATTTTTATTGTTTTAAGCATCTGAATTATACTTTTTAACATAAGAAAAGCTGATACCATCAAAATGTATTACTAAGAAACTATGTGCAAGTTCCCAACCCAGAGACATGATAAAAAATTAACAGGAGAAAGAGGTCTACTCAAGAAAACATTCCGTCATCACAGTGAGTAGCAAACCTAAAATGTTAAAATAAGTTTTTAAGGTAATTTAGAGCCTCATAAAAAATCAATCTCTCTGTAGGACTAAAAATATCCCAGCTTTGAACCTTTTTTTTTTTCATTTTTATTAGACTTGAAAGCATGCCCACTGATCTAGCAAGAGCAATTTGCTAATAATTAGGCTGGCAAGGGAGGCTTAGGATTGTCACCAACAGAGTGGTGAGGGGCCCTTTAGTTCACAGAAGCCAGGCACCGAAAAGAAAGAAAAGATGACGGAGCAGCGGCAACTACAAATTCTTCTGTTCACTAACAATCAAGTGAGATTGACTCTCACACAAAAACAGCTTCCAAGCCTGGAGTTGCCCATCGTGTACTCCTGACCTTCTGCTCAGAAGCAGACTTTGAGTCCCAAGATCTCATGCCAAGCTTTCATATTCCTTTCATTGGGAACTTGCTTTTCTTTTTGCCTTCCATGAATATTTGTGCACTTGTCAACTTCTCCCATTAAAACTAAAATTCCTTGAGAGCAGAATCTGTGTTTAATTTATCTTTATGTCCTGGACAGCACGAGGCACAGACAGGGTGCTCGGTTAATGTTTGTATCGTACACCAGGGCAAGAGGGAAGGCTCCAGGTAATGCAGAGACTAATGATACGCAGCCGACCCTGACCCTCATCCAAGGTCTGAATGGCTTGACAAACAATGTACACCTTCTTTCTATAAAGTACAGTTTGTGTCACAGAAGGCCACGTGACTCATGAAAATGTGTCATTTTTTTCATGAGCATGCCTGAAATTCCACCAGAAACTATGATACATGACACATCTACAGTATGTTTTCCTTCGAATGAGTCCCATATGGTATTCACTATTTGCATTCCTTGTGTTTGGTTAGGAGGTCAGAATCCTGCGCAAAGGACAGACTTTACGGAGGATCAGGACCAAATTCTCTTCCCAAGTACATGCCAAACAAGTAGCATCTTGAAGTTTCTTTGAAAATTCCAACAAATTTAAAGTAGCATGGTTTTTCTGGTTAATATCATAAGGTTATTTTTAGTTTCAGTAGCACATAGCTCAAAAAAGAAAAAAAATGCTGTCTTATAAAATATTTATTGTTTTATATTTTAAAAGAAAGAACTAAATCAATTCTATTTCGAAAGGCACATTAAAAATGTAAGCACAAAGCACAGGGCACATTTCACAGAAGATTGGAACTGCTAACAGTTTTTTTTCATCTACCAGAAGAAATCAAATGAAGCCAGTTTGCCTCTGGGGTTTTAAACATCATTACAATTCATCTTAATAATGAAGTTAAAATTAACTGAAAGAAGACAAAATGGGGGAAAAAACCTCACATTGCTAACATGGGTTTATTTATTCATAGAAAAATAGATAAAAAATAATCAAAATACAGGTGACCCATGATTGAAGGAGCACCACAAACAGTCATTTTATGTTTATGGGAACATAAACTGATTCAGAACACACGTGTTTGACATTAATATATAAGAGTATGTTTGGAATGAGTACATGCACACAATAAAAATTAAATGCAGGCAGCAAGAGATTGTTTAAATGATACTTGAAATTATCGCAGACAGAATGATCTGCTTACCACGGAATTCTGCTTCTGATAGTGCCTGTAACTAACCCCAGGAGCCCAGTTCTGCTTCGTGTAAATTCCCAGATGGTTTTGTAGAGTCCTTCTGCTAAGGAACGAAATATGAAGCCCACCAGGGGCATCTCCAGACCACCACAGGGCCTCTCACATTCCTTTAAGAACTCCTACTTTAATGTTCATCATGTTCCTCTGACAGAAGGAAAAAGACAGAACATTCCTTAGGATAGAATTTTTCTTTAAGCAACTACATTAGTTTCAAACATCTAAAGCTGTCACACTAGAAATGGAATACAATGGTGTTAACAATAATGAACGGCAGACTCAAACTACACCATAGACAATGGCGTGTTTGCTTGGCTAGGAGGTGAGAACATCACTCATTCATTCACACACTTCTGTGGTAAAATTTAGCATTCAATCACTTATCTTGAAATCAATAATTTATTTTAACTTTGATTAAAAAAAGTAGGTTTCCAAAGAATTATAGGATTGAAACTGTGATTGTTTTATAGTTTGTGTTTTTGAATGGAGGAAGAGATCCTTGACTACTATCTTAATTTTTCTTCAGTGTTTTGGAGAAGTTAAAGTGACTATCCAGGGTTGGAGATATAGCTCCAAAGTAGAGCACTTGCCTAGCATGTGCAAAGGCCCTGGGTTCAATCTCTAGCTCCACTAATAATCATCACGATCATCATAATAAAATAAAATAAAATTATGACTGTCCATTTCTAACTTGGAAATATTATCTTCTATGTCTCTCTCTCCTTCTTTCTCTTTCTCCTGATCTATGACTAATTAATTACAGCTTCCACTCTTTCATCTTTCTATTCTGATTCTTTTAAAGATTTATATTTTTATTTTATACAGTACTATATGCAAAATAATGCATTGTCTATGTGGTAATATTTGAAAATCAGTAACCCAGTCATTAACCGCACCATTAATTTAAATTATGGCTCGAGGAAACACTAAAAAAGCTACATACAGTTGGCATAACTGGATGATATACACACATGAATTTCGTCCACCAAACACATACTCACAAAGAAAGAGAAAATTAGCATGATGGGGGACTTGATACATGAGGAAATGTTTTCCTCTGAAAAGAGAAGGAACCATGGACTCATAGCACACGGTACATAATATATTGCAACGGAAAGCTGTGACACCAGAGAGCTGCAGTATATATACAAGATTTGTGGGACACTCCTACGTATAGAAATCACACCACTTGGATTCAGAGCTGAGGTTTTGTTGCCAGTCGCAGGAACTCACATAAATTTATCATTCTTTTTGACATGATTTCATTTGTAATGTGGAGAGAATTCTATCAATTAGGATCTAATCAGGAAACAGGAATTACATTATAATTTGAAAGGGGAAATTTTTAAATTAAAACATGACTATAGTGGATAGTTGGAGTACAGAGGGGTTGGGTAATTTTTAAAAGCACTCTGAGGAATGTACGAATCGCAGTTATAAGGAAGAATCTCACCAATGGGAAGAGCATCCAAGAAGCAGCAGCTCAGAGCTGCAATCCAGACCTTATTAGAAAGCAGCATCCGGCTCACTGGAGAGCAAAGGAGTTGGTCCCTTGCTAGGCAAACCTGTGGAGAATCTGTTTCCCATAACGTGCCCCAAATCCGCCTCCAGAGTTCCAAGAAATGCTGCTCCCTAGCAGGTACTCCACTCCAGAGCCACACAACAGGGAGAACCAGGGAAACTTGCCGGGTGCCGGGACAGCTGCCCTGCTTCTGGAGCCTACCTTGCGATCACGTGAGAATCAGGAAGCAGGAGTCCTCCTGCAGTGCTTTCTTAGTGCCCTTTATGGTCAAAACCACACTCGTCGGCAGAAGATAAATGTTTAAAGGACCCAGCCTCACTTCCATGGAGAAGAATGAAGGTTGAACCAGGAGCTCAGAGAGAATTAATCAATAACAGACATATAAGCAATGACAGTTGTTGACAGTAGTCAGATCACGACAGTCCCTGTGGAGCCCTTGCCTCAGCTACTACACCACAGCAGGTACAATACATTTTATTCATTCAACAGATATTTAATGAGCACCTACTATGTTCCAGGTACTATGCTAAGTATGAGGGATTCACTGCTGTGCAATATTGACACACGACCTGTCTCAAAGAGGAGTAACAATATGAGCTATAAAGCTGTATCTTTAAAATTGTTTAAATAAATGGCCAATCCAAAATGCTTAAATTACTGTGTGTGTGTGTACACATTAGTCTGATGAAATACCACATTGTGCTTTGCTCATAAGTTTTTCTTTCCTGCGACTGAGTTCCTAGAGATTGAGAATATACATGTACATGGAAGATGTAAGGAACAGAGAGTGTATTTGGATATACTGACTGGATTTTCATCACAGCTTGAAGTTACTATACCCACTAATCTCTCTGTGTGTGAAACATGGTGAAAGGAAGGATGGCCAAGTAGCTAACGAGTGAGGAGAATCAGAGGTTTGCCTTAAAATAAGATCATGAGTACCATGTGCAGCTTTAGAGATGTAGACTCTCCATCATTATTCATTCTTTTCTCTCATGGTACCGATCATCTCTCTCAAGGATTAGAGTAAGGACTTTAAAGGAATTACTGTGAACACTCCCAGGGTTATGTGTTTAAAGTCATTATGAAAATTCGATGCTCACTTACAGGCCTTTACACCAAAGACCGCCTTTTGTTAGCATCAGATGGCACATAATAAGAAAACTGCATTAGAAAACAACAACTGGGGGATTAGCTACCTTTGAAAATGGCATTGTGGTAGCATTTAACCAACATTTTTGAGTTTCTGTCAGGAAGCAGATGTTATACTAAATGTTAGAGATTAAATCATGAGGAAAAAACACAGTGTCTTAGATTTTTGGTGATGAGAAATGCAATTAGCAAGGTAATTTATGTTAATGAGTGTAAGGAACAACATCCCAAGCGAATAGACAAAAACTAGAGTAGAAGATCAAGGAAGGAGTCCCAGAAAAAGGTGTACCTTAGCTGCAAGAATGAGACAGAGATGAAATGGAAGACGGAAGTACTAGATGGCGTGGGTGTCAGCAGCACCGTAGTAGGTCCTGTGGCAAAAACCCTCAAGACATGGACCAGGATTGGGTGGGAGACTACAGAGAGAATGAGAGGCAGAGAGTTCCATGACGGGACCAGGAAACTGGCAGGAGACAAGGACACAAAGATTTGTAGATTGAGCAGAGAATCAGTCATTATCTAAATAGAAATGAGTCAGAGAAGTCATTGACAGATTTTAAGTATCTGTGTGTAGAGAATAGGACTGTGTGACAGAGTTAGTTTCATTTTGTAAGATAATGCTAAATTCAAGAGAATGTTTTGAGAAAATTCCAGGAAAGATGCACGTATTCCAAGGGAAGGAAGCATAATAGGAAGAAGTCGCCAACTATGTCACATTCTGGGTGATGAGAATCATTTTGATAGAGTATGAAGGAAAGGATGAAGCGTGAAATAGGTTACCAGGTACGTTGAAAATAAAGAAGTAACGAAAGTAGGCATAGACAACTATTCAAAGCACTTTAGTTATTTTAATGCAAGGACGGAAAGAGAGATACATTAACTCTTCAGTTAGATCGTACTTTATTTATTGAGTTGAGCTAAATATTTTACTTGGGAATATTCACTATTCTCCTTCCTGGGAACTGATTCACTCCAGAAAGATAATCTGCCCTCAGTGGATGGCTGACAGATTTGAAAAATGAGACAAAGATTTTAAATGTTCACGTCCTCAAAGTGGCACTAATTTGAGCATTTTTTATTAAACTCTGATATAACAATCCTGGAGATCATCTGATCTCCAGGAATGAATAAATAAAGACCACAAACTCCTTGAAAGCAGGGTGTTTATCTTCACAAAATTTGAGCTAAATAAATCTTTGTTGAATTGTTGAAAAATGCAAGAACTGGTGCAAAAACAGAAAAACAAACAAGGAAATCTTCAATCAAAAAAGGGCCCTAATGGTCTATCAAGTCAAATCATCTGTCCCAGGTCTCCAACAATGAATATCATAAAGAACTCAGTGCTGAAAGTACTTTTACAAAGTCTCTTTAACAGCAAGAATCCTTTTCTCTATTTCAATATTTAACATTTCCTCCTCACTCTTTGTGGTTAACTTCCTTTCTTATTTACCTGGAAGAAAGAAGACCATAGCTACTTGGGAGGCTGAGGCAGTCTGAGCCCAGGAATTCAAGGTTTGTCTGGACAACTAGTACACGCTGTCTCCATAAATAAATACATAAGTGACCAAATAAATGTTTTAATTTCAAAATAATAATACATGTGAACAGTAAGAAAAGAATGACCAGAAATAAACAGCTTCCTTTCCCTACACCCCATCTACGAAGCAATAAAGACCTACACCCACCAACTCTGTTTACTCCTGTATTAATTGCTATTTGTACATTCCTTTTTTAGGATCACTTTTCAAGTTATGCACTAAGCCCCACTCCCTCTCGCACACTCCACAATTGTCATTCTCCCACTCTCCTTACCAGACCACTTCTAACAGCGCACAAACATGACATGATATTTCCTGTTTTTAAAAACATCTTTCTTGTCTCCCTTACACTTTTTATAAGCTGCTTCTTTCACAGCAAGAATTACTGAAAAAGTTGAGGACATTATTGTCTTGGCTTCCTTACCTGTTTTCTCTTTAACATTTTGATCCCAAGTCTACATTGAAATAGCTTTAGTCATAGCCACAGTGCCTGCATCTTGCCAAATCTGGTGATCATTTTTATTGCTTTCTCTGTTCCTCCCAGTACAGTAATATTTGACACTGTGGACACATTTTCCTTCTTAAATACTTGGCTTCAAAAATGTTATACTCATATTTCATCTTCACTGTTCACTTTTGGAATCTTCTCTTTCTCTTTATGTTGAAATGTCTCAGACTTTAATCCTAAAATTGTATTACCTAACAAACTAATCCCAACCAACTCAATAATTTTAAATGATCTGTATGTGTTGATGATCTCTATATATGACTCACCAACACTTCCTTCTATGAGTTCCAGACTCATTTCTATAACTACCAGCTTGATATTTAAATGTTTTAGAGGAGATTTACAAAGAGAATTCTTGGTTTTCCACATTTGTAACACCAATCTTCCCTTTTCCATGTGTCCTCATTTCAGGAACTGCCATTATCTATCTTCTATCCATTTGTTAAATCCAAAATATGAGATAAATCTTTGATCTTTCTCTTTTCTTATCACCCAGTATAGACTTCACAGCAACTCTTCTTGACTCTATCTTCAAAACACATCATGAGTCCAACAGTTTCTCACCACCTCCACTTTTGTCTCTCCAGTCCCAGGCACCGTCATTCCTGCCTATAGTCTTTGTGTCATCTAACAGTCTTCCAGCTTCTATTTTTACCTTCCACAATCTACTGTCCACGTGAAAGCTACCATAAGCTTTTAAAAAAGATCTCATGCTCCATATCAGAGAAGAGTTAGTTGCTCATCAGTCGATCTTTTCTCTTCTTGATCTCAAAGCTAGAGCAAACTTTTAGTTTCCCTTGCAGTTAGATATGGACGTACAATTCAATTTTAGCCAATGAAATAGGAGGGAAAGGGATATTTTCCACCACCAATTCTAACCTCTCTGGATCTTTCACGTATGATTCCTCTACTAGCTTGAGGCAGCAAACATTCAAATCTCCTCCAGAGGGAGTAAGGCCTTCTCTGAGTGACTCTCTGAAGGAGCTGTCCACTGTTTGGGAGCAGAGGTTCTGAACTGGACATAAATGGAAAATAATTTTGTATTGCTTTTGGTTTTATTACATATTTTTGGATTTGTTGTTGAGAGTACATAGAACCCCCAATTAATATATTCTCTAAAACAAAATATTTCAATGGATTCCCATTACATTTGGAATAAATGCAAACTTCTTTTCATGATCGTTGGGGTGGTAGTGACCTGAGCTTTACAAAATTTTGTTTTCATGTCACTCTTACTGAATTCCTCCCATCCACACTGCCCTCTGGCTATTTCTACACTACATCAAGCTAATTCTCATCCCAGGAATTTCACTTTTGCTGTTCCCTGCCCAGTTCAAATTTGGTCATGCCAGATACTCATGTCTGATCAAATTTCAGTGTTTCAGAAAACCTAACCTCCAATCAAAAATGGCATTTCTGTATTTTACCGGCCTTGCCTTTATAGTTCTTATATCTCCCTGTAAATATGTCATGTGCTTATCTGCTTATTTTCTCACTCTCTATAGTAAGTAGTGTGACATTTATTAGTATGCCATTCACAGAAGCAACTTATTTCATTCAAGTAGAATGCAACAAACTTGCAGAGATATCTCTTCTATAATTAGGTTATGGGAGAGTGTGACTTCCACCCTTCCGTCAGAATATTTCTGTTTACTTTCTTGGCCTCTGCATTCTGCAAAGCAAGCTACCATGTGGCGAGGAACCTTGGGAATGCACCAACTAACGGCCAGCTGGGAACAGAGACCTTCAGTCTGACCACCAGCAAGGAGCTAAACCCTGCCGCATAAGCTGGAAAATACCTCTTTCACTATCAGAGCTTTTAGATGAGGCCTCAGCTGTGAAAACCGCCCTGTTAGCAGCCTTAGGAGATGCTGAGTGGAGAGGTAAGCTGAGCCATGCCTACGGTCCTGACCCGCAGAACCTGTCAGAGAATACGTGTGAGATATTTTAAGTCGCCAAGTTTGGGGTAATTTGTTACACAGAAAAAGATGACAAACATATGCTTGTAGACCAATTGACCTGAGTAAACCAAAGGAAAAATGAAAGAAAATCCTTTTTTTTCCTAGCAAAACCAAATAGGTTAATAGAAAAATACAGAAATGTGCTGCTTTCTTGGATGCCTGATCCCCTAAAATATAACTGATATCTACATATAATGTCTTCCAGCTTTGCTTCCAGACTTTGCACAGAGCAGATAAGAGTGAATTCTCCTTACCATCTTCACGTTCCTCAGGACTGAGGGTGTGGTACCATCGGAGCGGGAACGATGCAGTATCTTCCCTCCCTTCACCCGGACAGTCGGCACATCTAGGAACACAAAGCCCAGAGCTCTGCTTCTCACACACTGGCATTTCCAGGATGGCTGGCTCCACCTCTACTTTTTCTTAAAATGATATGAATAAATGATTAAAAGCCCAAGTTAGTTTTTTCTTGTTGCCCATATATTTACTAGGTTAATAAGGAAATTAATTTTAGACTAATGGATATTATAGAAAGCCTAGCTTTTGTTTCATGTATATTGATGAGGTTTGGTCTGTTTAGGCAGCAATTAACAAAATATTTTGTTCTATTAAATAACATTTGGGAGCCATAGTAAAAACTCTTGGTACAAAATATCGCATTCTTTCATGCTGGAAAATTCCATTGGTCAAAATGGATATTTGCTCTATATAAAAAATCATAAAAATTAAGTTAAATGTTAAAGTAAAGCTAGATCTTCACTCTGAAATCAATGTATAAGATTTTCTGACTAAAGGTAAACCAACCCTAAAGACCATCACACCCCTAGCAAAGTAGTTTGATGTGTACTATTTGGCACTGAGTTACCCGCCCAGAAAAGACAAGGCTGCACAGTTCCCGAAAGCCTCCATCTGCAAGAACGTACTACGGCCCCTAACATCGTCACCGAAGGCTTGAGATTAAGGTCAAGTGTAGAGATGTTTCCTTTTCTTTCGAGGGGAGTTAGGCTAGAGAAATAAGTAACTTTGGGCTCAAATGGTCCAATAGCTGAGTCTTACAAAGTAAAAATACCATAGATATCATGAATAGGACTTATCAAAATAGCTGTGTCCTCAACGAAACTGCGACATTCTCATTTCTCGCAATCAAGTATACATGGGAGATTTTAAATAATTTTCATTTTGCTATTATCAAAAAGAATAAAGTCTAACACCTGTGTCTTCAGATGAACCACCAAACACCTACTTAGGTTTAGAAATCATAAGGCTGCCTCTGCACAATGCAGAATTAATACCAGTGCTATGTGCTGACAGGGAAAAGAGTGCTACAGCAAAAAGAAAATGTAAATTACCTTTGATTTTTCATTTGATATCAAGATTTTTACTCTTTACACAACTGATTGCACATCCAACTAAAAGAACCAACTAAACAAGTGACTTTTTTTTATGCTGTGCAGCATCATTTATGTATATACAATAGACTTGCCAATATATTAGATGGAAAAAGTTAAACTTTCTCTTCAAGTGAGAAAAGATCATGAACGTCAGCTCCTATTCAATCCCAATCCAGACTCAGGGATTGCAAGAAAGAAGAAGTTAAGAATGAATGTTTATTTTAATCCATTCTATGTTCAGGGTGAAAAGCAAGGACAGAAAAAATATTTCATTTAATAAAAGATCAATGTGAGAGCTCTTCTGAATGAAAACTGTATTGCTTCCTCTTGGAACTAATTATTCCTTTGAATCACATTCAGAAAGAAAGACACAAAGTTACCTTCAGCAAATACTTATTTTAATTGCTTAATAGTGAACGCTTCTTTTTGAGCTTAACTGGGTTAATTTTCTAGGACATACTAAAAAAAAACTCTCTCTTCTTCAATATTCTTAGAATATTGAAGAAGAACAATGTTATTCCTCTGGAAAAATACTTCCAATATTGTAATTATTGGTATCATATTATTTTTGTCAAAAGAGAGTTCGGGGGGTGGTAGTACATGACTATAATTCCAGCTGGAAGACCACAAGTTCAAAGTCAGCCTGAGAAATTTAATGAGCTGTTAGAGAGAGAAAGAGTGGGGAGGGGGAGAGAGGGAAAGAGAAGGAATTTAAATTGACAAATTATTCTATGGAGTTTTTGAAGAAGCTAAACTCAGGAATTAATCCACAGCTGCAACCTGTGCATTCACACAGAAAGACAGAGGATCTTCTGCAAAGTTATTTCTACACACTCATACAGATGGCTGAGAACTAAGGATGAGATAGCTTTATTACCTAGTTTCAATTCCTTTCACAAATATATATATATATATGCATACATATATAAAAACATATTGATGTTTTGTATAACAGGGACTGTTATCTTCTACTTACTCAGTGATATATCAATACAGGAATAATGGAACTGGGTTACCCAGCAGAATACTTTATTAGTAAATTGTTTAGAATTGATAAATTGTGATTCTGATTTTAGTAGGTATTTTGTTTCAAATTCTCTTCAGAAAATGGGCCTTCCCCTCCCCGTTGCCTGCAGCTTGGCAGAGCACTCTAACGCCACCATCATGGTAAGAGACAGTGAATGTTCAAATTAAAGAAAGCATACTACAGAAAAAGACACATTGCCAAGAATGACAGGATAAGTGTGGTTAAAGTGAGGAAGACTATCTGAACTATTTTGAGGGGGATTAATGACAATATGTCCTTTTCTACAACAATTTTTGAAACTTAAACATTTACCATATTTTATGATCAATCTTCATTGATCAAATATTTATGGCAATTTATGATTAATGGCAATGTATATTTTACTCTGATAAAAAATTTAATGTAAACATTCATTGTGTTTTTTATCATACCACATACCCCTTGGTGTAACAGCTTGACACATTATCATATTGAGTTCTCTTAGCTGAGAAAATGTGAGTTAAGTAACTGGTTGAATAATTGCCTATAGATACTCAGCTATATAAAATTAAACAGCTTACTGAACTAGAAACTGGAAGAATTGAGATTAATACAATCAAAACCAAGAGCTTACTAATGTCAAAGCCCATGGAGTAACCACCAATTATACTATTCAAATCAGGAAGCTAACCTTTCAACAATCACCTTTTTTTCAATTGCATTCCCAGGTTGGGAGAACTTGAAACAATGGAGCACCTAACAGAAATGACATTTGCCCCCCAAATTTCCTTGTGAGAAAGGAAATTTTTCTTATAATACATGAATTTTACTGTAGAACAGCGCCCTATGCGTGAGGTAAGGGAGTAATTTGGTTTCTCCTTTTCTTCCAAGAACAGAGCAAAGACAGGAGTGTGTGTGATATATAAATACTGTAGAAATCCTGCTATTCCCTGTGAAGGACGAGTTTCCCTTAATTAAGGCACAAATCCCTATCACCCAAATACCTCCAGTTCATGCTATTCTCCCTTCAAATCAACAAAACTTAGCAGGGAGTAAAACATAAAATGAAACGAACAGAGAATTTTTGGTTCCCTTGTCATCTATTAATGTCAAAATTACACTCCCTACATATTTTCATAGTACACAAAGAATGAGAAAATAACACAGATTTTGAGAAATGTATTTATGAAGACTTATTGCTTCGTCAAGTTAGAAACTAACCATACCACTGCAAACTGAATAATTCACCTAAAAAGGAATGGATGTTCTCAAATATTTCGAGAAGGATACGTGGAGTAAAGATTTAGACAAAAGAGAAAAGAAACCTGCTCCTTTCTCAGGCAAAGAGTTAATTTAGGTCGGACACCTGGATGTGGAAATGCCTGATGCATTTGCGATGGAACTGCCTAGCTGCCCCAGTCATGTGGAGACTCGCAGGGCTGAGATAGGAAATTAGTTCTCTGAGATACAGTCCTGTACCTAGGACAAGCTTGGGCCTGCATCTGTGCATTACTTGTAAATATTGTTCCACTTGAGTTCTCTTAAAAGCTATAGACTTGTCTCTGCCATATTATGGGAAAGTAATAAGCCCTAAACACACGCTTGAGATAAAGGTGCAGAGAAAAGCAGAGCGCCCTCTTCTGAGTCAGTACGGTAGGAGCAGAGACACACGTAGAGGGCTACTGTGCCCGCGGAGTCTCGCGTTTAAGGGCGGTTGTAGGATCCGAGGAAGGATACTGAGAAGGCTGCAATAAACGCGGGTTCTATTCACAGGCAAAGTAACACGAATGCTTCAGAAATACCTGAGGGATGTGAAGGGGTATTTAGTGATGGCTAGAAAGACATTCGTATCTGCATAGTTACAATATTTTAAAGGACAACAGATTTAATCTCTAATTTTCTGTTATGAAAGATCTCATCCTTTTTGTCCCAGCTTTAAGAAAATTATTTCCACTCTCCTGAATCTCCTGACCTAGCATTTAAAAGCGTGCTATCTGTGTAACAGAAAAGACGCAGTCTTATAAGGTGAAAGACTATGGGCTGTGAGGACATCTGGTTCTAAACTCAAATTTCTTCTCTCCCGAGCAGAAAGTAACTACTGGTTTCTGACAAAGATGCCAAGGTGGATTTAATAAGTAGAGGGGGGTTTATTCAAAAACAACTGAACATTTATATGAATAGAATAAATTCTGGCCTTCATACCTTATACCAGACACAAAAATTAACTCGAAATGGAATATAAACCCATATATAAAAAAGCTGAAAGTATAAAACCGCAGGAAGAAAAGATAAGACAAAAATCTCCTGACTTTCAGTTAAATAAAATTTCTTAGCATTAATCAAGAAAGAAAAGACTGATAATGTAGACATCACAAATTCTACTCTTCAAATACTGTGAAGAAAATAAAAATATAAATCATATTCTGGAAGAAAATATTTATGAATGATATAAGTATATATACAGAATATATAAAGAAAGATGTCTTAAACTCACAAAAAGAAGACAAGCAATGTGACTGAAAAGCAGACAAATATTTGGACAGATATTTCACAAAACCGTTTGAAAGGAAGGCCATGGAGAGAGAACGAGCACTAGTAAGCCTTAGGGAAATACAAACTGAAACCATAATCAGATCCCACTGAAAAAGGCCGGACTGCAAGAGCTGACACTGGCAAGTGCTGGCCAGGATGCGAAACGAGTGAAAAGTCTCACAAATTGCTGGTGGGAGTGCAGAATGGTACAGCCAGTTCAGAAAAGGTTTGCCACTTGCTTAAACACAGGTGGATACGTTTATCAAATGATCAAGCAATGCTGCATACACATTTGCCTAAGGTAAACAGAAACTTAGGTCCATAGAAAGACCTGTGTGCAGATAACACAGATTTGTTTGGACAAAAACTGACAATAATTCAAGTATTTTTCAAATTGTATAATGATAAATGTATAACCATGTAAATGGGACAAAATACTTAAATGGATTTTAAGTAGTAAACTAGAATACTATTTAAAAGAGATAAATCACTGATATATTAGTGAATCTCAAAAGTATTCTACATGAGGGAAGTGTGATTCATATTTTATGAATCCATTTGTAAGACATTCTAGTAAAGACAACATTTTGAGGGCAAAAAAAAAAGATAGCAAGAATGAGGGATGAGAAGAGAAATTTACCTCAAAGGAGGAAAAGAGACATTTTGAAGTGAAAGATGTTTTTTACATCTTGATTGCAGTAGTTATTGTACAATTGTATGCAATTGATAAAAATTATCAAGTTATATACTTAAGAGATGTTTTATTATATATGAACTGTACGTCATGAAAATTTATTTTTAGAAAGCAAAAACCAAAAAAAGAAAAAAATAAACCTACCTCTGCAGTTTACAAACTTGTGCAAATTATTTCAATTCACTGAAATTCCTCTCCTCATCTACAAAACTGATCATGTGTATATTGTAGAATTCTTTACATGCTGTAACTTGTCCATTCTCATTGCTGTGTAGGAAAGCACTGTGTGTATATAACACCTTATACATATATCAATTCTACTTGAGTTGTTTCCAGTTTTTGGCTATTTCAAGTAGTGTTGCTATGAGCATTATTGTAAATGTCTGTGACATATACACGAGATATCTATCTATCTATCTATCTATCTATCTATCTATCTATCTATCTATCTATCTATCTCCTGCCCTCTCTTTGTGTATGATCAGTGAGATCAGTTAATATATCAGATAGCAGATTAGGCCAAGGTGCTGACCATTGCAGTTCCCTTTGGTAGCCTGTGTCATTATAGCTGTTTTGAGATTTAGGATGCAGTTTCTTCGGGTCTCCTACTGGATTGCCACAGTGTTTCTCAGGTTCAGCCCTATCCCCCACTCCCAAACCCCAGTATTTTGGAATGTGATAAATGGCTTTTATGTATGATTTTCTGATCTTGAGTTCTCACTAGGACATTTACTAAGTCTTAGAGCTCAGCCTGTATTTAGATCCACAATTTGTCCATCCTGCAGCCACAGAAAATTCACTGTCGAAACTGGTACCTATACAAACCCTTTGCAAAGACATTTGTCAGTATCCATAAAAAGGGCATATCAGTACCATCTGTTACATAATAATGCCACTCCCAGATACAGACCCAGAAGAAATACCTACATAAATTTACAAAAAGATAGTCACAAAAATGTGCATAAAACAGTGCACTAGTTTTCATGGCAAAAGAGAAACTAGAAACAATCCAAATTTAATGAATATGTAAAATGTGTGGTGTACATATAATGGATTACTATTCATCAATAAGAACAAATTATAGCATTCAATAATATGGATAAGTCTCACAAATAAACAAAAACACACACACAGAAGCATACCTAGTGTATGATTTCATTTCTACAGTCAAAACTACTGTATGATGTTATAAATCATGAGTGGTCATTCTAATGGAAGAGATGTATAATGACTACAAGGTGGGGGCAAATAAGAGTCTTTCTGGAGTTCTGGAAGTTCTGTGGTTTTTTGGACATATATCTTTTGTTCAGTTTGTGAAAATTAATGGAACTATAAATTCATGAGTTCTGTATTTTTCTGACCGTTGCTGTGTATTACTATACCTAAATTTTAAAAGTGTATGTAAATGTAATAAACTAATTGAGTCTTTAAAAACTGAAACACTCTCTTGACCTTGGTGACACCCTCTTTCCCCATCACTGGCCCTGAACCATAAATATTGCCCTTCACCAAACTCAAATCAGTAGCTGTACTCAGGATGTCTTTTATTTACCTATATTCTTATTACAAAACTTCAAGTCCCATGGAGACCACATCTTGCTTTCCCAACCAAAAGCATGTCGGTTCAACCTACTTCCATCTTGATTTTTGTTATTTATTCATGCATTTTCTTTGTAAATTATTATTCCATTATTTCAACTATGCTGGG
Source organism: Hystrix cristata (assembly GCA_004026905.1). Taxonomy (NCBI): domain Eukaryota; kingdom Metazoa; phylum Chordata; class Mammalia; order Rodentia; family Hystricidae; genus Hystrix; species Hystrix cristata. The sequence goes on along the minus strand of PVJO010003369.1, from coordinate 41,584 downwards.
CATTGTACAGGATAATGAAGATAACTTTAGAGAATAGTTTTATAGTCCATACAAACTTCTTCTGCCTCATTTCCTTAGCCACATCCTGTAAGAACATGCTCTCCCCAAACTGATCAATATGATTTGAAATAAACCACCCAGATAAAGCAAGTCATTTCCATTTACCACAATTCCTAGTAAGTAGCTACATGGATGCCTATGAGCTATGGCTATCGTGGCAATCGGTATTCAATCAAATCCAATTTTGAAAGAGGTTAGAACCAAGAAGATGAATTAAATGAGTCCATTATATGATTCTGATGAATATAAATACAATTTTCTTGAAAAAGAATAATCAAAGCCACACTTCTATTACCTACCTGGAATTGCCTTTTCCAGGTCTAGTAAAGTTCCATTGCCCTTTCCTTGCCTACTAACCATTACACAAGGGGTGATCAAAACATGTGGCAAATGTTTAAATCACAAAAATTATTACAGTAAAACACATATTGCATTAATCCCCCCTAGAATACGCCCTCTTCAAACACTCTTATCCCATCATCCTTGCCACTTTCTGAAACAATTCTGGAAGTCTTCTTTTGTCTAAATGTAAAAAAATACATTTTTTATTTAAACACTCACCATATTTCTCTATCACACCTCCTATCCTAAATGTCTAACAGCTTTAAAATAATTTGTTATTCCGATGTGAATTAGGGCAACCCACTAATAAATAATGTAGACTCTAGAAACTATGCTTTTGTTTTGTATTGTTTTAATAAACTTTATTTGCATATTTGAGATTTATAGAATATTAGTGGGTTATACAGAAACCAAAACGGTTACAGTAATGAAGTAAATTAACATACATATCATCTCACATAATTACTTTTTTGTGACAAGAGCAACTAAAATCTGCTTACTTGACACAAATTCCTAATTTTTAACTACTGTCCAATTGTTGTAGCTCTTTAGATTACTCAACCTACATATCTAACATTTTGAATCCTTTCACCTACGTCTCCTTATTTTTCTTTCTATTCTATTGGCCATTGTTTTATTATCTATGTCTGTACATTTCACCTTTTTGCATTTTCTATTAGTACGTGTTTGTAGTAGGTAATGTTTACATTCCTTGTGTGGCATTGGTACATGTACATTACACAATTTAAATCTTTTAGATACCCCCTTCGCCTACCCTCTCTCCACTTCCCTCCATCTCTTGATCCCCTTCCACTTTGATCTATATTTTATCTTGCTCTTTATTAATTTGGGTTTCTCATATAAGAGAAATCATGCTGTATGTAGTGTGTCTGATTTATTTCACCTAACATGGTCTCAAGGCACATCCATTTTCCTACAAAAAACTTAAATTGATCTTTCTTTATAGCAGAGAATTACTCCATTGTGCATAAATACCACATTTTCTTTATCCATTCACTTGTTGATGGATGTATAGACTGCTTTCCAGATTTAGCTGTTATGAATTGTGCCACTATAAATATGAATATGCATTTGTCACTGTAATATTGTGTCTTTAATTCTTTTGGGAAGATACCTAGAAGGGTAATAGAATGGGATCAAATGGAATTTCTAGTTTTAGTTTTTCGAGGAATCTTCATACTGATGTCCATAGTGATTGTACTAGTTTACACTCCCACCAAGAATGTAGAAGAGTTCCTTTTTCCCCCTTCACAGGCACAGGCAAGGACTTTCTGAACAGAACCCTGGTGGCACAGGAAATAGTACTAATAGTCAACAAATGGGATCCCATCACATTAAAAAAAAGGTTCTGCACAGTAAAAGAAACACCCAACAGAGTGAAAAGAAAGTCTACAGAATGGGAAAAATTTTTGCCAGCTATTCCTCAGACAGAGGACTAATATTTAGAATATATAAAGAACTAAAAAATATTAGAACCCCCCCAAAGCAAAAACACAATCAAGTAATGGGCAAAAAAAATGAGTAGACACTTCACAGAAGAAATGCCAATGGCCAAGAAATACATGAAAAAATGCTCAACATCGCTGGCACTAGAGAAATGCAGATTCACATAACACTGAGATTCCATCTGAACTTTTTTTTTCAGATTCCAAATATATGTGAGATCATGCAATTTTTTTTTTTTGGTGACTTGTATTTCTTACTTAACAAAATATCCTAAAAAAAAAAAAATCCTCCAGGTTCACTCATGTTGTGACAAATGATGGGATCGCCTTCAGACAAATTGAATATACACCGAACTTTAACTCTTTATCTCTTAATGATCACTTAGTTTTTTCTATACCTTAGTTTTTGTGAAAAACAAAATGTAATAGTACAGGACTGCAGATATCTTTATAAGGTGGTGACTTTAACTTCTTTGGATATATAATCAGAGAAGGGATTATGTGGTAGCTCTACTTTTAGTTTGCTGGGGAACATCCATATGATTTTACACAGTGGCTGGATCACTATGCATTCCCATTAACAGTGTACTGGGTTTCCTTGTTTCTAACATTTGTTAACTCACTAACACCTGTTACCTTTTGTCTTTTTAGTTTTAGCCAGAGGATCCACTATTCTTTTTTTTTTTTTAGGATCCATATTCTTAAAACATTTAAAAAGTGTGCATTTTGTTTTTCTGTGACTTTATCATCTTTGTTAGTTAAAAATACATTCACTGAATTTAATAATGTCAAGTAAAAATACAATCCCGGAGTTGGGGATTTAGTTCAAGTGTTGGAACGCTTGTCCAGCAAAAACAATGCCCCTGAGTTTGACCCCAGAACTCTCCCCCACCCTGACAAAAGAAAGAAAAGAATACAATCTGTTAATTATTTCAGTTTTCCAAAATAACACCCATAACCATATTAACATCAAATTGTGGGTAAAATCTATGAAAATGCTACCTTGCTATGTTGCCAGAATCAACATCATTCCTAACAAACTTGACACTTAAAGATGCTAAAGATATTTTAAATTTAGACTTGCTGGGATACAGATTTGGACACTATTTGATATATTAGCGCTCCAAAGGGAAATCTAAGTATCTTTTTAAGCCTACCCTTTTCTAGTCTAGTGTCAGTGATGATTCGTACCTATACAATAAATAACATTAGTACAAAGAGTGACCAGACCCTTAAGGCTACAGATTGTCTACATTTGTTTTGAAAGAGGCTTTGACATTTCCAGTTGCACTGTCATTCATGATGCACTGCTGCCCTCTGCCCAGAAAAGATGCATATCCATCCTTGGACCCCACAGGTGACAACTACCAATTTCACTTCACTTCCAGTATTATAGTCATTTCAAATCCCTTTTCCTTAATTGGCTTGAGAGGTTTTTTTAAGGAATCTTACAAGTAGCATGCTTCATTCCTATCTTTCCTTTCCTCCCTCTCTCCTTTCTATAAACACTTTTTGAGAGCTTCCTCTATTTCAGACATAGATGATCATAGACAAGTAAGATACTCTCTGAGTTACACCACTATAAAATTTCCACCAAGCTAACAATTTTAAACCACTTGAGTTTCTATAGCTTTCTGAAATATGACTCTAATTTTCATTTCTGATGAATAACATAGGCCTCTTTAATTTGAAAATCCGGTTATGCCCCTGATCCTTGCCCTTGCTTAGAGGCCACAGCTGAAGCAAAAGGCAACAGTTCTTCCATTTGTTTTCTTCTGTACTCATCCTAGGTTAGAGAGCACCACTAACCTAGGATGAGTCAGGTAACTTATGTCACCTGAGTCTTATTTCAGTGACTCTCTACTTAGTTCTAATATATATAGAGAGAGCTGTCATTCTAAAGATACAGTGATGAGTGAACCAGTCTCTAGTATCTTAGTAACTATAAAATCATGAATAAATATCCTATAACTATCCCAAATGATTTTCTCCCAATCAATTTTCAACATGATTTAATTTCAGGGTCAATGCAGAGGGTCATATTAAATGCAGAAAAACTCCCTGAATAGAATTTATTGCTTTTCAGTCTCTTAATGGGCTTACTACTTCTGGATCAGAATTTCAATAGTGCTAACATTAAGGGGAACATTTTTTTCTGGTTGGATAACCAGAAATTAGCAGTAATAATAAGAGCATCGTGGCATGGCTTTAATTTTTTTTCCAGTAGATTGATACCTACCTTAAGAAAAAAAAAAAAACAAAAGAGTGGTGTTATTTCTTTATTTGAGATATTTCTCCTAAATTTAATGTATATGAATTTATTTAATAAGATACAGAAACAAGGTTTTTACTTGAAGAAACTCAAGTGTTATTTCAAGGATAAAATTGTATGCTTCCATTATTTGGTATTTCAGGTAATATTACTGGTTGGAGCACTAGTATCTGGATAATTTCCCAAAGGTCTATTGCATTTGAAGTTTGTGTATATGTTATGCTATGAAAACAAAAGAAAGATGTGTGCAACATTTTTAGTTATTCAACAGTAATTGGTACTTTAAAATTCTACATCATATTAAGATTTTGTCTTGAAAAAGAAAACTAAACTTTTTAAAATTTAGACCATTTTATCTTAATGTCAGTTAAACATAAATTACAAAAGCAAGTAGGCTGTAGTACACAGTAATCAAACTGCAGCCCGTGGGCTAAATGTGGTCTGCAGTCTATTTCTGTCTGGCTTAGAAGCTATATTTTGTATACGTTTTCAAAGTATTGTTTAAAAAGAACATAATTGTGTGGGAGAATTTATATATGGCCCACAGACCCAAAAATATTTACTATCTGACCCTTTACAGATAAATTTTACTAAGCTCTGCTCTAGAAAAATAATGTTTTACTTATTGACTGGGCATAACATCTTTTTCTCCTTTAGATCACAGATGTACAAAATACCGTTAGTCATTATCCTTATTATACGTGCTCTTGCTCCATGTATGCACTGCTATGATTTTTTTAGGAGCTATGTTTTATTAATTTAAAAAATAAACACTCAAAATATAGACTATAAGATCGTTAATAACGCATATACACTTCTGTGATACTCAACCCATCGTCAAGCATCCTCCACGTGATGTAACCATATCCCAAGTCATTCATCATTCTCTTTTCTTTTCATACAATTTCTTTTTTTATTAGTCCCTAGTAATTTTACAAAATATTGAATTTCAATGCATAAAATGTATTCTTATCATATTGATCCTCCTTATTTCCTTCCCTTATAAGTCCCTCTTCCATTCTTAGATTTCACATATTAGGGGAAATGTGTGATGCTTATCTTTCTGAGTCTGGTTTATTTTGATTAACATGATAATCTCCAGTTTTATCCATTTCCCTGCAAATAACAAAATTCTGTTCTTTTCAATGGATGAATAACACCCCATTGTGTATATATACCACGTGTTCTTTATCCTCCTCTGTTGATGGGCACCCACCTAGGTTGGTTTCATATCTTGGCTACTGTGAATTGTGTTGCAATAAACGTGGGTTTGCAAGTACTTCTACAAAATATTAACTTTAATTCCTTTGGGTATAAACAGAGGAGTGGTATAGCTGAATCAAATGTTTACTCTATTTTCAGTTTTTTGAGGATCCACTATACTAACTTCCACAGTGGTTGTGCTAATTTATGTTCCCGCCAGTAGTGTAGAAGGGTTCCTTCTTCCCTGTATCTTCACCAATATTTATTGTTTTTTGTAGTCTTAATGATAGCTATTTGGACAGGGGTAAGATGGAATCTCAATGAAGTTTTGACTTTTATTTCTCTAATGGCTAAAGATGTCGAACATTTTTCATACATTTATTAGTTATTTGTACTTTTGAGAAGTGTCTGCTTAATTCATTCACCTATTTATCAACTGAGCTATTTGATATTTTGGTGTTAAGTATTTTGACTTTTTTATATTGTAGGTATTAATCTTCTGTCAGTAGAGTAGCTGTAAACTTTTTCACCAATTCTGTAGCCTGTATCTTCTCTCTGTTGTTTCCTTTGCTATGCAGAAACTTTTTAATTGATGTCATCCCATCTGGTGATTCTTGTCACTATTTCCAGCACTATTAGAGTCCTATTCAGGAAGCATTTGCCTGTGCCTATGAATTCAAGTGTTTCCCCTAGATTTTCTTCTAGCAGTTTCAAATTTTCATGTCTTATATCTAGGTCTTGATCCTTTTTTGAATTGAGTTTTTCTTGGGGGGAGAAACAGAAGTTGTTTCAGTCTTCTATATGTAGATATCACAACACTGTTTGTTATAGAGATTGTCTTTCACTGATACATTTTTGCTTCTTTGTCAAGAATCAGATGGTTATAGTTGTATAGATTTGTTTCTGTATTCTGCATTCAATTTCACTGGCCTATACGTCTATTTTTGTGTCAGTGCTGTGCTGTTTTTGTTACTGTGGTTCTGTAGTATAATTTGAAATCTAGCACTCTGATGCCTCCAACTTTGCTCTTTTTGCATAGGATTGCTTTATCTGTTCTGAGTCTTTTATGTTTTTATACAAATTTTAGGATTTTTTTTCAGTTCTGTGAAAAATGTGGTTAAAATTCTGTTGGGGAATGCGTTGAATCTATAGATTGCTTTTGGTAATATGGCCAGTTTAACAATATCAGCTCTGTTGATACACAAACATGGGAGGTTTTCCGTATTCCAATGTCTTCAATTTCTTTCTTCAGTGCAGTATTCAGTACATTTCGTTGTAGAGATATTTGATTCCTAGGTTAGGTTGTGTACTTTTTTAAGCTATTGCCAATGGAATTTTTTCCTGATTTCTTTCTCAGCAAGTTCATTGATGGGATACAGATAAGCTATTGATTTTTAATGTTGATTTTGTATTCTGTGTACACTTTTTTATTGTTTCTGTATCTTTTTCCTTCTAAGCTTTGTTTTTATATATTTAAAGAGTATTATGCTTTATGTTACCTTTTGTAACTTTTTCACTTAATATTATATTGTTAACACCTATATAGATCGTTATATGCTGAAGTTAATTTTTCAAGCCTGTGTATAAATAGTCCAATTTATAAATTCAAAGTTCCTGTCTATGATAACATTCATGGGAAATTTTCCAGATTTTACATTTGTTGAGAGATTGCTATGGACACTCTTACATTTGCTTTTGTACATGAAAAGTAGTTTTTATTGTCACATACTTAAGAGTGGAATTGCTTCTAGTTTCACAGATTGTAGAAATTTTCATATTAATAGATTATGCCAAACTATTTTTTCAAAATGGAATAACTTTTACATTCCTACCAGCAATATAGAAGAGATCCTACTATATTAGATCCAAGTGTTTTCAAAATACTGTCTTGTTTTCATTGGAAATGAAATAGCAAATATATATGTGGTTTGTATTTGAACACTTTTGAACACTGACTGTATTGAACATCCCTCCTTGCGTGCACGGAATACTTTCTGTGAAATGAAGGTTAATGACTCCTGCTTGGTTTTTCAGTTGGTTTATGTTTCTGTTACTGATTTTTAGAAGTTCCCTATATATTATTGATTATAATCTCTTACTAGTTATATCAGTTGCAAATATGTCTTCCCAGTTTACAACTTCTATTTTTTATTTTTTAAGGCTACTTTTGATATAAAGACACTTTAACTATTTTAATATATATTTTCAATTTTTCTGTAGTGTTTTTAAAGAAATTTTTTCCTAATAAAATCTGAAGAATATTAAGTTTGTTTGCTACTAAATTTGTTTTCATTTTTTTTTTTTTTTGTATTTGAGTCATTTATTTCTTAGAACTTATTTTGACACATAGTTTAATTTAGGGACCTAATGTTATGTTTTACCAAATGGATAACCATTTTCCTGACTCCTTTTCTCTATCATTCCAGTCTGGTCACATGTGGGTCTTTCTCTGACATCTGTATTCTATTTAGCTTGTCAATCTGTCTCTCTTTGAGTTAAAATCATACTGTGCTAATTACTATGGCTTTATAATATGCTCTGTGGGCAAGGGTCCTTTCCCATTCCTCTTCAGAAGTGCTTCATATATTCTTGATCATTGCATTTCCATATATATTTTAGAATTATCTTATCAATTCTATTTGGATTTTTATTGTAACTAAAGTAAATCTATATATTAATTTGGAGAGATTCAAAATTTTGTCAATATTTAGTTCTCTCATCTAATGATTGACATGGAATATCTCTTCACTTATTTACATCTTTTTTGAAAACTAGATAACATTTAGGAACTTTCCCCATAGCAGTCTTTCATATATATTTTTCTAAGTATTCATTCTAAGTACTTGAAATTAAGTCACAATATTATAAATTATATTTTCTATTCAATTATATTTTCTAATTATTGGCACTGCTATATAGAAATGCAACTGCCTTTTGGACCCCTCAATCTCAAAGCCTTGCTAAACATTTTATGGTTACTAATAATTGTAGAAGCCTTTTTATTTTCTGTGTTTAAAAAATCTGCAAATGCTGAAGCTTTGTTTCCTCTTTTCCTTTAATTGTTCCTCCTATTTTCATTATTCTGTTATAATGTCTAGGAACTCCAATACAATGCTCAGTGAAAGTAGAGAAGTAGACATGCTGGTCTCTTTAATGATTTTAAAGGGAACGCTCCTAATTTTCATTAGAATTTTTAAATAGGTATTTTACTAGTCTTAATATCTTTTGTCTCTTCATGATTCAATAGAAGTTTTATGATTGAGTTTTGAATTACAACAAAGACATTCATTATCTATTGAAATGACATTTTGTGAATTCTGTTTTAACCTTTATACACAGTAAATTAAAATTTTGGATTTTTGAATATTAAACTTCAACTCACATAACTAAAATCAACCCATATTGGCCATGGTATATTCTCTATTTTATACAGTTCTGAAATTGACTTCAGAATATTTTTGTATTTATACTCTTGAGAGAAATAAGCTCTTATAATAGTCATTGTACTTGCTATCTCCTTCTGGTTTTTATACCTAGATTATCCCAGCTTTCTAGAATGTATCAGAAATTATTTTCTGTTGGCAAGAGCAGTAACTATACAATTTTAATAAAAGTGTTACTGAATTTTTTGGAGTAACTGCCCTATAAAACTTTTAAACAAAAAGGTTAATTTCCTTAGTATTTTATTGGTTTTTGTTTTTTGTGAATTATGACTTAAAATTTTTTCATAGATGTAGGACTGTTCAACATTACTTTCTCTTTCAGTCACTCCTGGTAAAGCATATTTTTCTAGTTAATTCATTTTGTCGGTTTTCAACATTTTTATACACACATATTCATAGCATTAATGTTTAATTTCTGCCGATATTGTATCCCTTTTTCATTCTTAACACTTATTTTTGTCTTTGCTTCTCTTCATCAGTCTTGACAGAGTTTATCAATTTAATCTTTTCGTATGTGAGCTCATGGCTTTGTTGATACTTTATATTGATTTCTGTTTAATTAATACTCATTCATTATTTTAATGTTTTCTTTTACTTTCATTGAGTTTACCATCTTTTTGGTTTTTTTGATCCCTTACCTGAGCGCTTAGCATTTTTTATAGGCATTCCTCTGTGACATAAATAATAGCTATGTAAATATAGCAAACTACAACTTCTGCTTTCACAACTTTTTAAAAAATATATTATTGTTTGTTATGCTGATGGGCTTATTCTGGGAGTTAGTATATGCATTTAACATACCTTAATTCCAATCCTACTTCCTCTCAATTAATGTTCTCCTAGGATGTATTTTTATTTTTTAATTCTTTTCTTTTTTATTTTTTAATTTTTGGGTGTTCATTTGTTTGATGTGTGTCTCTTAAAAGTGGCATATATGTGAATTTCAATTGTTATTCAATTGGTCATTTTACGTCTTTTTCACCAGTAAGTTTAGGATATTTATAATTGTTTCAACTAAAGATACAATTTTTGCTTACCTCATTATACCATTTTTTCCACTATATTAATTGTTAAGTAAATTTTTGAATTTATCTAAATCACTATCTGTGCCACCTCTGAAAAATAAAAGTACTTTAGCACATTCTCACGTCTTTCTCTACCTTTACTGTGAATTTTATTCTTGGGTTATTAAGAATATAGTTCTTTTTTTCCCCTTAGGCTAGTTTTGTTTGTTTTTGTTTGTTTGTTTGTTTGTTTGTTTTGGGGAACCAGGGATCAAACTCAGGGTCTCGTGCTTGCATGGCAAACACTAACCACTGAGCTAAATCCCCAGCCCTTAGTTTTTTTTTTTTTCCTTATGCTATTTTTTTTTTCTTGGTACTAGAATCAAACCGTATAGTGTTCTACCACTAATCTACAATCCCACCTCTTTCTACTTTTTGTTTTGATACAAGGTTTACTAAATAGCCCAAACTGGTCTCAAACTTGCATTCTTCCTGCCTCAGCCTACTGTGGGAGGCTAGATTTCAGGCATGGACCACCGAGCCCAGTTACTCTAGCTATTTTTTAAAACTACAAAATAGTACCAAGTCATATAAATTTTAAATCACATATCTCTCTCACTGCCTGTTTAGTCTTTCTCACTTAGTGACTTCATCCGAAATTACTTCTAAGATGAACATTTATTTAGAAAGCTTTTGAGGCCCTGCACATTGGATATTAGTTTTAACATTTCCTAATATTTGAATTATAGTTCAAATTGACATAAAATTATAGTATCTTTAATTTAGTATCTTTGAAATTTCATCCAATTTTCTTCCTGAAAACTTTATCAAATTATCCTCTTGTGTCTATGAGGCTGGCAAAGAGATATTGTCTATCGGGTTTGTGCTCCGTGTGTGTGTGTGTGTGCGCGCGCGTGTGTGGATATGTGTGTGCGCGCACACCATTGTTTCTTTAAATTTTAGAACTTGCTCTTTCTCTTTGATATTATAAAATTCCGTTGTAATGTAATTTAGTCTTTCGGTAAGGGTAGACTAGTTTCCTGTGATCACTCAATCTGTCCCACTGAACACAATAAGATCTGGCGACGAAACAGTCTGTGAAGTCATCATTTTCTGGGTCACGGCTGAGGGAGGGAAGGGGCTCAGATACGTGAGCTGGCATTTACTGTGCTTCTCCTCTGGGGACATTTGTTAATCCTGGGAGATGCCACTGGGAGTGCTTTGTGACAGGTTCTAAGGATTAGGAGGATAAGAACAGAGTCGTTGGCTTGCCAGGAGTTAACAAAACTCTCTTATCTTAAATTGGACCACAAGGAACTGACCTACAGGAGAAATGATGAAATAGTAGTACAAGGACCTTGCCAAGGAGATAAGTCAATAAGAACTAGCTAGTGTGACCTGCAAAGGAACAAAGCAATGGAAAAATCAGAAGGAAAAAAAAAAACATTAAAGTGACTACATATTCAAACAAAATCTAAGAGATAAAAACTAGTGTTCATTGCAGAAATTCATTCTACGTGGACTGTCAGAGAAGAAGTAAGGAATGAAAATCAAGAAAACTGACAATATGGAGTTTTATTTGAATGAACATTGAATTTATAAAACAACCATAATAATGTCATGAGCTTTAACTATAGAAAGAACTGAAACACATGACTCAGGGAACTATAAATTGGGTTGAAAATAAAGTTGAAATGTTGAAAGGCCCTTATGTTATTTTAGAAAAGAGTAAATGTGCTACCAAGTTTATACATTAATCTTATAAGAATGACAAAATAGTGTATAATTTCTGCTTTACTCTATAGGAAAAATGGCCTAATAAAAATTCAAAACAAAACAGGACATCAAGAGAGAGAATTGGGAATACAGAATAAGCAAGGCAAATACAATATGCTTTGAAAAGCGAAAGATTTCAACTCAAATATATGGTATCAGCAATTATAGTGCACATAAACAGACGACATATTTCAATTATAGGAAAATAAGATCAGACTGGGTAAAAAAAACACAACCCTATGCTATTACAAGAGACATCTAAAACATAAAGTTACAGAAAGTTTAAAAAGGAAAAATGTAACTAAAGAAACGTGGATGTAAGTAATTGGATATCAGATAAAACAGACTACTGAAAGATAGTATTATTAGGAATACAGAGGAAGACTTCAAAATGATGATGAATTTATTTTGCAAGCAAACAATGTTTATATTTACCCAAAATCATGCCCTCCAAGTATGCAAAGCAAGAATTAACAGGGCTAACACCATATAAGCTAAGTAAGTGAAGAGAGAATGTATTCTCATTAGTTGGAATACAGTACTTGGTATTATCGCAAAGGTGCTGGATTTTTCCAGACTTCTTTAAATAATCAGTGCAATAAATAACAGCCAAACTCCCAACAACTGTTTTATAGGTCATCACAAATGGATTTTAAATTTGAGGTGGACATGGAGCCATCACTTGTAAATAAAGAGATTTGTGTTTATTTTTCCTATCCAGTTTTAATTTATGTTGTCTTGTCTTAATTGACCAGCTTTAATCTGCAGACTGCTAAGGAACGGATCTTCTTGATGTCAATCTCAGAAGGATCACTGTCATTAAATGGCATATTTTTTAAAAATTATTTTCATCAGAATTAAGAAAGATCTTTTCTAGACACTGTTTGCTGTATTTTTCTGTAGGGCATCTATAACACTGATGAGATAAAACTAGTTTTAGTCTGTTTATATCATATGAATTTTCTTTTTTATGGTTACTGTCGTGAATTCCATTGATTAGTTTTCATATATGACAGAACAGCCTTCCGTTTCTAAGCTCGATCCACCTTGGTCATGAGATGTTATCATTTTATGGACTGCTTGATGTGATGTGATAACATTTTGATTAAAAAGTTTGCATCTACATTTATGCGTAAGATTGACCTGTAATTTTTATTTATGTGCCTGTCAGGTATTGATATCGAGAAGACTCTGCTGGCTTTATGAATGAGTTGGGAAGTATTCCCTCCCTTCTTTTCTTAGTGTCAGAAACAGTTGTTTCTTTGTGCTTTATTTTTTTCTTTTGAGATTGGTGTTGTTTCTTAAGTACTTAGCAGAAGAAAATTATGCTAAAATTCCCCCATAAATAAGATTTTGTTTATTTTACCTTTCAGTTCTGTCAATAATTGCTTTATGCAGCATGCACATTTTGAATTACTCATCTTCCTGGTGAAAGGAATAGCATATGGTTACAAAATATCCCAGCTTATCTTTCATAATGTTTCTCACTTTTATCTGTATTAATGTAACGATCGACTTTCTTGTTAGCATTTGTATTACATATCTTCTCCCAAACCATCTTACTTTCTGTCCACTTGCACAGTAGTAATGAAATGCCACAGGAAGAGTAATTTTTTCCTTCTCACAGTTCCAGCAGTTGAAAGTGCAGGACAAAGATACTGGCCCTTGGTACCCACCAGAGAAGGAGCGCTGTGTTGGCCTGTGGCAGAAAGAGGAAGGATCAGAACGGATCTTCCCCTCCATCACGGCCCTTTGATAAGGTGCATGGAAGACCTTGTGGCCTAATCACCTTTTAAAATCTCCAGCTTTGAATAATATCATTTGGCACCATCTGAATTTTGGAGCAGACACGTAGAAACCATAACACTTGCCTAATTACCACATCGTATAAGCAGCAGACAATTGTGTCTTGATTCAATCTCACAATCCTCATTTTAGGGGCATCCTGCAGTTCATTTACATTTAATATCATAACTGACATATTACAATTAATTCTACATCTTGTTAAGAGTTTTCTATTTGCCTTCACTATGTTACTTTTTCTCTCCCTAATTTTAGGTTATCTTTTAGCATTCCATTTTCCTTGCTGTTTGTTACCTTAGTATTCCACAATTTTTTTTCTATTTTTCAGTGATTTCGCTAGTTTAAAACATGCCTGTTGTGCTGATTAGAGCATAATATTTCATGCTACTTGGAAACTGCCCAAATGCCCATCAACAGCAGAATGGATAAAGAAAATGTGTTTTTTTTTAATACAATGGAGTACTACTCTGCCATAAAGAATGATAAGCTTGAGCTATTCCTAGGTAAATGGATGCATCTTGAGACCATACTCTTAAGTGAAATAAATCGGACACACATGTTTAAACACCACATCATTTCTCTGGTATGAGAAACTGAAAGTGTAAATAAAGACTAAAATGTATTATATTGGGAAAGGGAAGAAAATGTCCAAATGGGAAATGGGACAAGGGAGGGGGAAAGGAACAGAGGACAAGAGAAATAAGAAATGGAAGGAAAAAATGGAAACAAAGCTTTTGTAAATAGGGAGGGGAACGGGAAAAAAAGAAGCAACAAGATATATCATGTACAAGTACAAATCCCCTATGATGGATGTTATCACTATGTACATCTAAAATGTACCATTAAAATTAAAAAAAATATTTCATGCTATTCTTGCCCCATTTCCAGACAACTCAGGAGCCTTAGAACAGCAGCTCAGGTCTTTGTCTCTCAATTCAGATACTATTCTTGTCATATATTGTAATGCTGTACCTATCTAAAATGCAATTTGATATTAGTTTTACTGATTTGTACAGTAGATTTTATTGGAGTTACCCTCACAATACCCAGTTCTTGCTTCTTCCATTTCACTGCATCTCTGAATTTCCATCTGAAATGAAAAATTTTTGCAATCAAAGAATATGCTTTATCACAGGCTGATTTACTAGGAAAGTATTGAAGTTTCAGAAAACTTTACTATTTGGGCTGGGGATTTAGCTCAGTGGTTAAGTGCTTGCTTTGCAAGCACAAGGCTCTGAGTTCGATCCCCAGCACCAAAAAAAGAAAACTTTACTATAGCCTCTTCCAGTGTGTTTACATAATAATATTTTTTATAAAATTGAAAAATAAGATGTTTTAGCTGAACTGAGTTCAGACCACTGTTCCTTTGCACTCAGAGCTCCTCTCAATCAAACTTTCCTTCATAAATAGCAGTTTATGGACACAAACTAAGGGAAATGTGAGTTGCAGTTGCATTTTTAGCTTGGACTTAGAGAAAGAGAAAGGAGAATGTAATGTACAAAACCAGGAGCTAGAAGCACAATTCGTAATAGCTAAATTTTGGAAATGGCTTATATGCCCATCAACAGATGAATGGATAAAAATGTGGCACTTATTCACAACGGAACACCAGTCTACCACAAAGAAAGATAAACCTGAGGTATTTGTAGGTAAATGGACACACGGTGAATATATTCACTATAATATTAAGTGAAATAAATCAGACACAGAGCTTAAATTCACATGGTTTCTCTTGTATAAGAAACATATCTGTATCTATCTATATATCTATATCCATATAGATACAGATATAGAGAGTGAAATAGAAGATAGACAAATAGGAAACAGGGAGATCTTTTCAAATGGGTGGGGTAACAAGAGATATATGAAGGAGGTGGGAGGGGAGGAAAAGAGAATGTAAAAAATGAAGAAGAAAAAATGAAAATAGAGCTTTTGCAAATAGAAAAGTCACCAAGAGTTGGAAGAAGTAGGGAAGGAGAGAGGTAGGGGATGAAAAAGAAAAATAAAAAAGATTTAAAATGTGCATGTGTCAACTTCCCCCACTAAATGAAATCATTATGAACTGCAAACATTGCTAATAAACAAAAAAAACCACAGAACTAAAATGTGGAAAATCCTTTGACTTATCAGACACGTAAGATCGTAAATGGAAGATTAAGCTCTAAATGATGCTGAATAAAAGCAGAAGATTTCTCCTATCAAGAATACACTGAATAATGAAGAATTATAAATATACAGTACATACATTTTACTTTTAAATCGGGAATTTATGAAATAAAATATATCAGAATCCCTGCATTTGTGAGGCTTATAAATGTAAAAGAAGCCTAAATGCCATATTTATCTGTGGGTGATGTTTTATGCATCTTAAAAATGGATGATATTTTAAAATATTTGGTGCATACATATTTCCCTAATAATATCTGGTAGTCTAAGTGAGGTAGTAGGCAAATTTTCCCAATACAGAAAAATAGGTAAAATCAGGATTGTAGATAATATTTAGTAGCGTTTTATTAAATACACAGTTTTTCTGGATTTAGAGTATTTGTGTTTTTTTAGCTTTTTAAAAAAGCATATATTGTTTTTATTCACCCTAATAAATGGTCACTACCTAACTTTGTACTAAAAATTGAATTATTTCTTTTAAGAGAGACTCAGAATTAATGAATTCATAAATCCTAATCCCAAACCCTCCCCTTACTCTGTTATTCAGTGTTAATAAATCCTTTCTGGGTTTTTTTGGTTTTTCTTTTTTGGTTTTTTTTGACATTCCAAATTATTTGGGATTTTTTAAATCAGCTTGACAGATTTTGAATTCTAGGTTTTGAATTATTTTACCTCTTTTGAAGATATTTCTCTTTCTTCTGATTTTCATTCTTTCCGTTGGAATCAGCTGACCTGCTGATTGTCGCTTGTTTTTAGGTAGGTCTTTTGTCTGGGTGCTTCAGGGATTTACACTTGCTTTACCTCTAGCAGTTTTACTGTGACATCCTATGTCCTTCTTACAGTTCATAAAGGCTCGAATTTATGGCTTACTATCTTTCATCCCTTATGGAAAATGCCAAACAATTCTTTCTTCCTCCTTGTTCCCGTTCCTAGTCATGCTCTTCACCTTCCAGAAATTCAGAATGTAAACCTGTGTTGTATTGCAACTATTTTATGCATTTCTTATGTCATTTTCTATGTTCTTTTTCTCTCTGCGTGTGGATATTTTCTTCTAAAATCTCTTTCAATTTGCTTTTCTCCATTCAGCTGTATAATATACCCGTAAACCGTTTAATCTCTAAACTTACATATTATACACTATACTTCTCAGTTATCACATTTTATTTTTTCTAGTCTTCTTTCAAAATCCTCATCTTTAAATATTTGAGAATATTAAATATAGCTATTTTGAAGTCTGTATCTGATTGTTCCACTCTTTGTAACAACTATTACTCTGGAGCTACTAAATATTGTTCCTCTTAAATTTGGGTCGTATTTTCTTCTCCTCCAGTATGTGTAGGCATTTTCCATTGAGTGTTAGACATTTTATATAAAAATAATAGGAATAATTTGAAGCATACAGTTGTATTTTCTTCTATGAAGGATTTAATTTTTTTCCCTGGCATAGTGCTAAGGATACAAGCAAATCAGGACAAAGTTAATCCTTTCAGGAACTCAGAGGAATCAAAGCAGTACTTCACCCTTGAGAGGGTGGGAGTGTTTACAATTTACTCACTCTCTCTCAAGTACACACTTCCCGAGTCCCAATTTACGTGACTAAGCAAGCCTTCACTATCCAAGAAGTCCAATTTGGTAGCCCAGATTTTATGAATCTGTCAAAAACTCAGCTTAAATAAAAAGAAATAAGAATACATAAAGGAAAGAAATAAATGAAAATATCCACATTCAGAGTTGTCTGCACGGAAAATCCCAAGGAATCTATAAAAAAAAAGTCTCTAAAACTACTAAGTTTAACAAGGTCACAGAATAAACAGTTCATATCTTTATCAATCATATATGCCAACAATGTACTATCAAAAACAAATTAAAAATAATGCTTTTTATGCATTTATAGTTACAACAAAAATTAAATACAACAAAAAATTTAGAGGAGCTCCATATTGAAATTGTTTTAAATGCTGATCAAAGACAACATAAATAGGAAAAAATTCTATAATATTGGATTATGAGATTCAACATAATAAAGATATAAATTCTTCCCAAACTGACCTATAGACTTACAGGAATATCAGTACAAATCTTAGAACAATACTTTGTAGACATTGACAAAATGAGTCTCAGGCTTATTGGGGGAGTGCAAAAGAACTACAGCAGCTAAGACAATTTTGAAAAAGAAAAGAGTGGGAGAAAGTAAGTTTAACACTTAACAAAGATTGTTTTCAAGAAAATTTCATAGCAGTGAAAGGAAAACATACAGAAAAAACAAAACAGAAAGTCTTGAAATATATTCACACAAATATTGTCAGGTGAGTTTTTACAATGTAAAAAATTCAGTGGAGAAATTATTATCTTTTAAACAAATGGTTTTAAAGCAACTGAATATCAGCATGCAACTTACAAGCAGCAAGGCTTGATTTAAACACCTCACCTTATACAAAACTTTAACTTAGATCGCAGATGTATAACATAAAATTAAATGTACAACATAAATGTACAACATAAAATTATAAAATTCTTATTAGGCAAAACATTAATGACCTGGAGTTTGGTGAAGAGTGTGTAAACATTAGAGCAAAAATATGAGACATAAAGAAAAAATTTAAAAATTAGACTTCATCAAATGTAGAAATTTTGCATATGGTGTAGTGGTCTACAATTTCAGTGATTTGGGGAGTCAAGGCAAGAGAACTGTAAAGTTCACGGTAGCCAGATAGTGTCTGGGAAAAAAGACAAAATTAGAGATTTTGTTCAAACGATCTTTGAAAAAGACACTGTTAAGAGAATGACAAGACAAACTATAAATTGGGAGGAAGCATTTTGGAATCCTGCATAAGACAAAGGACTTGTATCTAGATTGTACAAGTAGCTCTGCTTCCTTGCCCTGGGCTGAAACAAGAGGAAAGACAAAGAACAATACTATTTGGGCTTCCTCCTCATTGAAGAAAACATTAGAAGTTGAAAAGTATTCATGCCTAACATTCAATAGTTTTGGGGGTTTTTATTTTTTCTCTCTCTCTCTTAACCATTAAGTGTAAGTATTAAGCCAACCACAGCTGAGAATTTCACTACCTTTCCGGGGAAAAGAACACTCTACCACAACAGAGCCCGCATCTCACTTTCCAGAACCCACTCTCCAAGGGCTGGCCCCTGCTCTCTGGGTATCATCCGGGGACACCTGGAGAGTAGTTCAGGTACGACCTCAAAGTATTCTGAAACTGTTCAGAAAGAAGCATTCATTTAATCAGTCCCGCTCTGTACCCACTGCCGAAAATCAAGGCTTAGTCTGCACTATCTTGGTTCCCAAGTTATATCCAGGAATGTTACTCAAAATAGTACATCATAGATCCTGCAATGAGATTAAATGACAACCTGAACACATCCCAATAGTAAAATGCCAGCCCAGCAATGCAGCGACACTGAACGCAGTCCCATTTTTATTATCAGAATTCTAGAGGTAAAAGATCAGAGATTAAATTTCCTTGCAAGTTTAAATCCAAAAACATCCAAATCCAAAGGAATTGAACATCAAAACCTAATTTTCTTGCTCTTGAAATGTAAGAGCTCAAACTTCTCTTGCTTCATTTTAACCAGAGTTCCTTTTGGCTTGATACAGCTGGGGTTGGGTCCTTTCTCACTTGAATATGATTCCTTCAGATCTTCAGAGTTTGAATATTTTCACTGTTAAGTCTTTCACGATCCTCAAATGCTAATGACCCAAAGAGTCAATAATATACACAATAATATATGCAATTTATAGCACTGGCTTGTCATTTCATAGAAGTTATGAAGTAAACTAATTTGCAGACTCTTCAGCAATTATTTCAGGCAGGATTATGTATAGAAAACAGTACTTACTGTGCCACATCATACAGATATTTTAGGATCATCTGAATAAGGAAGAATAGATGAAGAAATATGTTGATCATTTGTAAACATAAGCTCAATTTAGAAAAATATTGTATCGAGAGGTTAATATCGTCACTTTACCAGAACTGGGGAATAGAGATCTGACTATATATATATTGCATTATCTCCAATAATGTGGTTGTCTTAGTTACTTGCTCTTTTCTGAGAGACAATACCTTACACTCAGGACTTAAAGGAGGAGAAGTTTATTTTGGCTCACAGTTTGTAGAGGGTTCAGTCCATAGTCAGCTGGCACCAAGACAAGAAGGCATGGCAGAGGCGCATACAGAGGAAAAACAGTTCATGGCAGGTAGCAGGAAGCAGAAAGCACTCAAAGGAGAAGGAGGGAGATAGACTACTTTAGGCCATGTCCCCAGTGACCCACCTACCCTGACCAGTCTTCACCTCCCAACAACACATTTAGCTATAAATTCATCAGTGGACTGAGTATCACACTCCCATGATCCAGTCACCTTCCCAAAACCCCACCTATGAGCACATGAGAATTTGGGAGGACATCCACCTATAAACCATAACAGCGATGTTTGAAATGTGCTTGCTGTTTAAAATTTGCTACAAATTTTAAAAACTTGCAACAGTGGCCCAGTGTCCGCTCATCTGGTAGAGCTCAAGGACCTCTACCAAAATACAGAATGGAAAACTCATTACTCAAAGAGACTCCCCATGGTGCACCATTGGTTCAGAAACACGGTGCTCATGTAAAAGGAGACACACAGGGATTCACAAGTATGCAAAAAATTTCCAAGGATGTAGGCTGACAATTCTCATATTTGCAACATACATTTCTTCCCTTATTAAATAACATCTTTTTAAACTGCAAAACTCTTCCTAAACTGCTCCCCAAACCAGCTTCTCCAAGATTAGACTTATTCTAGAACCATTTGACTTGCTCTTGATTAATATTCTCTTGTTTGCACAAATCTTGTTTTCATTTATGGCATTCATTAACATAGAGAAAGGTCCTTGTGATTGTTGACTGACTGTGTCAACTTGAGTAAGAGCAGCCTCACTAAATTGGTTCAGCAATTTCACACTGGAGGGCACAGAAGATCCGCCCTAGGGCATCTCAGCACCGGGATAGTACAAAGGGGAAATGAAGAAGGATGGATCTGTTTTGGTTTCTTTGGAGGAGTTCTACTTTTGCTTTGGACGTAATCTCCTGGCTTTACCTTCACCTTGGATGTAAGCTTCTGGCTTCCAGCGCAGACTGTTCAGCTCCCATGGAAAACCCATTGGCTTCAGGATAGGGACACATACAGGGCACTGCAGTGAGTTCTGCACCTTCGGCTGGGTCCTTTGGATCTGGTATGTAGACAGACCCTCCGCACTCATCCTCGTCTGACTCTGTAGGCAGCCATCATAAGCCAGTCTGTAACTTCTTATGCATTCGTATATCTTGTATTATATCTGTTTCTCTAATAAATACTGACTGATAAACTCCTGGAATGAAGGCAACTACTAGGAGCGATGCCCATACATTTCAGTCCACACACAGAAGCATACTCTATTTGGAGTCAGAATGTGTGGCCACATTCTGCCATCTACAATATCATCTGCCTCAAATACTTTTCTTTTATATGCAGTCTTAGAACTTACGTATGTTGTTTCAGATTAAGTAATTTAATGTGTTTAAATTTTCCTAATAAAGTTTTGTATCTTTCTTCCTTTATAACACAATTTTATTCTCATCAAAACTACCTAATATCACCAGGTAGAAGGAAATCACAGTTAAAATTTAAGAGGCACTGCAATTTTCACTAAATTTATTACTCTTTTTCAATTCTATATGCTTGTATATAGGGATTAGAAATTTTTTTTCTAATTAAAAAATTCAGTGACTGATTTTTTGTTGCAAAAATGTATGCATGCCTGTATCAAGCTGAGAAAGGCAAGCTAAAGAAATCCATTGAATCTGATGGTGAACATTCTGCTCTGTGTATTACTGTTCCTATTGTACAGATGAGTTTTTGCTAGATACTCCTTGAAGCAAGATCTGTCCACTTCATGGTAAGGTGTTCACCAGCATCCCAGGCCTCCACCCACTACCACCTATGCCAGTAGAAACTCCAGTGACAGGTGGAACAGTAAAGCCCAAGATGATCCCCAAAACCTGTAAATATGTTACCTTCCATGACGAAGTGGACTGTGCAGATATTACTGAGTTAAAGACCTAAAGACAGAGAGATTATTCTGAATCATCCAGGTGGACCAGTGTAATTACAATGGTGCTTATAGGAGAGTGCAGAAGTGTAAAAGCATATCACAGATGTGACAACAGAAATAGAGACTGGAGTGATGCATTTTGAAGACTGAAGAAGCTGCAAGAAGCCGAGCAAAGCAGGCTGCCCTGGAAGCTGGAAAAGGAAAGAAACAGATTCTCCTCTCTGGAGCTTCCACAGAAAGAGAAACTGCAAACACATTGATTTAACCTCTCAGGATCATTTTAGATTTCCAGCCTCCATAGCTCTCAAAGGATCAATCTAGGCTGTGCTTATTACAGTTGGAATAGAAAACTGGTACACAGCTGCTCAGCTCTGACAACCAAATATGTGTCCAGATATTGCCTAATGTTCTCTGGGTACAAAATCTACCCTTTGTCTCCTGTTGATGATCTACTAATACCCTAAAAGAAGTACTTAGTTTATTCTCATGGTCAGTCAAAGTCTGCAGGATGAATGTACTTTAGGTGATCTAGGTGGGCTTAGCTAACAACATCTAATTGATATGATCAGTCAAAATTTGGCTCCAAACTGAGGTGTGAGCTCAACTCTATTGAAGCGCTGAACTAAAGGCACAGGAGCAACCTTGGATATGCTTTTCTCCTAGAGGATTTTGAAAGTGCAAGGAACAAAGCAAATGATACCAGCACATTTAAACCTTCTTCTAGCACAAGATCCACTCACTATCCACTCTCTAATGACAGTTATATGTCAATGACAACCCCAGCCAGAGAAGTACACTCTAGTTGGAGTCAGGATTCAATTATAGAGACAATTACTACAAGAAATGTACAATTAATATATAATATGTAAGTATACATATGTTAATAAATACATGAAAATATAAGACTATGACCGTACACAATTTTGGTAGTCAGAAGGGAAAGTTGTACACGGAGAGTGTAAAGCAAAAACAAGCTGGAAACTTTGAGGCTGAATGGTGACCTACAATTGTGGCCTAGAAGCCACACTGGTCTTCACACCCTCCGTGTCTTGAGCTTTTATAACGGGACCGTCCTTTGGAAGAACTTGCGACCCATGGCAATAAACGTGTACCTAGCCAAGAAGTCTGAGAAGCAAACACAAAGTTCACTAAAGGAGCTTTCACCAACTGGGCGAGCCATCAGGTAAGTGTTAGTGCAGACCTCCATGCTCTCTGCTCACCTCTTTACATATGGCCTCCACTGGTAGGATGTGTGAGCAAAATAGATGGTAAATATTTAAATTTTTAAAAATGTATTACAGTAAAAGACGCATTGCCGTTAATCTCTCTCAAAATACAACGATCTGGAGGATGTTTCTCCAGGCCTTCAGGATATTGACAACCAGTCAGTGCAGTAACCGAGCCTTAAAAAGATGGTTCCATAGTTATATTAAACCAGCTTCAGGGTAAATGGAAACATGGTCAGACCAGGGGGGTTTGGTCACACTTAGTTCTCTATAAATTGAGTTCCTTTGTCAGAAGCAATATTTGTAAGAATGTCACGTGAAAGAACACAATCTAAAATGACCCCCAATGAATGAGACCACCATGTAATTTCTCCATGACTGTAGGTGTGACTTGCTTCAAAAATAGAAGGCAAAAGTAATGGGATGTCATGCCCATGGTCATAGTTCATCACACAAGATTCCATCTTAACACACTAGAGGAAGAGATTTTCCTTCTGACTTAAAGAAGTATGTGACCACATTTTGAACTACTAATGGAGAGAGCCATGTGTCAAGAAATTGCAGGTTTCCTCTAGGGCCCGAAGACTTCTACAGATGACAGACAATCATGAGTTGTATGTACTTAGAGGCAAATTCTTCTTTCACTGATTTCTAGGTAAAAATACAACCTCGGTGAGCCAACCGAGAGCCAGAATAAGCAATGTTCACCTTCCTAATGCACAGAAATGATGAGATAATAGTGCGTGTTGTTTTGGGTTGATAACTTTGTGGTAATTTGTTATGCAACACTGACGACTTATGCAGCAATGACAGTGATAAGAAAGGCATACTTTAAGGCTCTGAGTAGAGGTTTTGGCAAGGAAAGTAAATCAGGATCCAGAATGTCTATCCCACCGAGATCTCTTCTGTGACCAAAATGGTCCTGTGCAATCTACTGGCTGATTCCTCTGGAGAGTGGTGTTGTGTCAGGAACTCACTGTGGATCTGCTGTTGACAGGTGAGACAGTCAGTACAGACTATAACCAGATCAGCCTTGGCAAGCGGAAATCCACTTTGATCACTCGTAGGGATAATATTTAACACTATGGCACTTTGTAGCTCATTGAACAAGGACAAAGTGATTGAGGAAAGAGGTCTAACTGATACATGTAGGATAGGTCATCTAGTTTAAAATCAAAATATTCATTTTATTATCCCTTCTTGTTTCTTATTAGGAATTCAGGAAGAACTTGGCTGGTGATTCTTAGTTGAAGTCTTCTACAAGGTTGGAGTTTGGGCTCCAAAGCCTTCTCCAAAGGCTTGCCTGAGACTGGAGGATTCACTTCAGAAGTGACTCTCTCACATGACTGGCGAAATTGAGCCCCGTCTCTGACTCCGAGTAGCCGTAATATTTGGGGCAGTTTCTTAAATTCTATGAGCTCAGTCTGCTTGTCTATAAAATGAAGACAATGATATTTATTGTCTAAATTGATTTGAAAATTACTGATCATATATCAAAGGACCTAACAAAATTTCCACTCAACGAAAAATAAAGTGTTCTATCTACACGTAGGAGAGGTGTGGGAACTGGTGCTAAGTGTGGGACTAAGAGTTTACTCCAGGGAAAGAAAACCATTTAAAAGACCAATTACACAAATATTAAGCCTCAAAGATAAGAACTCTGATGGTCTGAGCAGACCTTCTCTCTCCTCTCTCTATCTCCTGATAGTCCTGGCAGCCCCACTCTGTTTCCACTGCAGCACAACAGAACAGTCTAGCAAGGAGCGTTCAGAACCGGTGCTGTCCACACTTCCTGATAAGGCAGTCCTCTTCCTTCTCCGAAGATGAACTAGAATTTTTTATGTAGCTTTTCTCTGCATCTTACTTACAACTAGTCACTTCCTCGGTAAGTCATGCCACTACACATGTTACTTACTCTTCAAGCAGAACCAACATATCCATCCTCCCTTGTGCTTCCCACTTCTATCCCTTTAGTTCCATTGTTCCCTCCATTTTGAAGCCCACTCTCCCCCTTTCTTGCCAGAAAATCTTCCCAATCTTCAGGGTCTATACCAAATTTCACTTCATCTTCAGTGACAGATTTTTCTTTCTTTGGAAGTTGCACAGCATCCTATACTAGATTCTAAATCACCCCTTCCTAATGGAAGAAAGTGTAGAAACCACTTGAGGGTGATGATTACGTCTTTAACCTTCTCTACAGTGACTAGCATGGATTGTCCTCTTGATATACGTTCAAAACTTTTAGTATAAGGTTTTTCATCAAGAATTAACTGGCAAAAAAAAAAATTAAAAAATTAAAAAAAAGAGTTAACTGGCATTTTTTTCAGTAAATGGACATTCACTTCCAGTGTGAAAATCACAATGCTAAATGTTTACATTCTGTAAAAAGTAAACATTAAATGGAAAATATCTAGTTCTCTCTTATTTGAAATATTTGTTTCCTTTTTGTGTTAGAACCAAGAAAACATATTTAGTTTCCTAGCACTATTTAACGTCTAAAGTATTTAATAGAAACACAATAGTCCTAGAAGAAACCTTAAAGGGTGAAGTAGGCCACTCTCTTATTTCTAAATAAGACTGTAATTAACTTTCCTTAGAAAAGTGAATACATACACTCTTAAGAGTTTGCTTTAGAAAAGGAAGCATTAGAAAAGAATAGTACAG
Source organism: Hystrix cristata (assembly GCA_004026905.1). Lineage (NCBI taxonomy): Eukaryota > Metazoa > Chordata > Mammalia > Rodentia > Hystricidae > Hystrix > Hystrix cristata. Next base: position 16,069 of record PVJO010003369.1, on the reverse strand, counting down.
TAAGGAAATTCAATCTTTGATCCTAAGTTAACTCCCTCCTGCTCCAATGGCTTGTGTCCTAGCAATAATTTCTTTGATGCCTTTTGGCATTCTTGAGAAGACTATAAATCTAGTATTTTTTTTTTCCTGATAATTCGGACTGTTCATTTTCCTTCAAATTTGTAAAGAATGGAATTCTCTTTGTATTCTTTAAAATAGTTCCTTGGTCCACTACATTTTTCTCCTAATCACCATCAACTATTATATAGGAGCAATTTTTCACTTGAGGTAAAGTCACTGCATAGAACAGCCATTGAAGTAAAGCCAAATGTTAGAATGTGAGAACCCGAGGGCTTTGAGTGGGCCTCCATTTCATTCCGCTGACTTCAGGTATGAGCATATAATCCATCACAAGGGAAATTTCTAAGTTTCTAGGTTCCAGGGGAAAAAAATCCAATCTCCTTTGTTAAACTGATTTCTTACTTCTTTGGACTATCCGCTACAAATTACTATTCCCTTTTTCTATTGGTGATGGTAGCTGTATGATTTAGTTTGGTTTATCTATGCCAGATATTTTCATTCCTTCATAATTTCACATTAAAATGATCACCTAATTATCTATCAGCATTTATATCCTAATTCATTTTTTGATATGTGCTCAAGAATCATGCTTTTCTATGTTTATTTGTTGGTTAATACCTTCTGATCTGTCTGTATATTGTCCTCTGCCCTCTTGGGAAATATGATATTATTGTAGATGACCCCAGTAAATCAACAGATATGTAAGGGTGAATTTGCCACCATACTTTCTCATTTTCACTAATTCCATTTTCACCCTTCTATTTCATTTATCCAGTCTACTAATGTTGGCACCACAGACCTGTGAAATTCTTGTCAAATTTCAAATTGGAATAAAATGTCCCTACCATAAGTAAATTAATTTCTCCATTTTTGTGCTCCTATTTCACTTTGTATCTATTAGATTATATATATCATATTATCACTTCCAGATACATATCTACTTCTCATATATATTAAAATACAAAGGACTAGAATAGAGAATAGGAGATGCCTGTCTACAGTAAATTCTCAATAAATGTAAAAAAAAGGCAAAGGAAAAGAAGGAAAGTTAGTTTTGAATGAAGGTGATCATATTTTCAAGTTCAATCATATTTTATAAATGAGAAAAGAAAGATGATCAGAAATTAAGTGAGTCAAAGCCATATATCTTATGAGAGATTGTTTTGGACATTTATTAATTTGGGGGCAACAAGTACTTATTCCCCAATTAGTCCATCAAGTTCTCTCTCTGACTTCAGATTTTTTCCACTCAAGATTTTGAACTTTTAAGGGAAGAAGAACTATATGTCTGCCAGCCTAGAGCCTGGGAAGTCTCAGGGCAGTAGCTACTGGGAGCAACCGTGCTATCACCAGGAGTCCAAGACTAAAGCCAACACAGGCAGACAAGAGCCTCATAGTGAAGAGCAACTAGGTGTGTTAGTATTTCTCAAATCCCTAAACCAAGACAATTTTGTAAAACAAATAGGTTTTCCTTTTTCCTAAGTTTCACTTGGATTTTTCTGACTCAGACCTAACTAAAATCATGCAGTGAAAGCGAAGGAAGAAAATCATTAAAGAATAAATCTAATTCTCAAGCCATGTTCTTTTCCCCTTGGAACTGTCAGCCTCCATTTCTCCTTTGTTTTCCTTTAACAACCAAGAACAATTGTCCTCTAGCTTTTCTACTAATGGCAACCTCGATATCTTTGCATGGCCCCGCATTTGATGAGTAGAAGCATTATCTCACCATCCCTAGATGACTAGATTCCTGTTTATCCATCTCCAAAATATGCTTGCTATTTTAAAAGTAAAAGTGCAAAGCTCCAACATTCCCAGAGCTTTCAGTCTCATTCCAAATGTGTTCCAGTTTCTACTTATTCAGAGCTTTGAAAACCATAGCCCCGGGGAGCTGTGGTCCTGTGCATGCATATGTATGACCTTATCAATGTGGAGGCAAAAATTCTATGTATTCAGAAAGCCCTAAGTCAGAGGTGGTTCCTAAACTATTGCTGCAATTGATTTCTTCATGCTGTTAAGGTGACTTTTGTGACCTTACCATTGTAGCAGAAAAAGTCATATTTGCTCAAGAAATGATCTATTGGCTGTGTGGAAACAGAACTAGGTTAGTAGCAGCTAATGAAACCATAAGGAATCCTACATCCAGTACTTAACAATTCACTCTGACCTTCAATTAATATTTCAAAACTAAAATACAATTAGGTCTGCTAAAGTTTTCTGCTAGCCTGGGAGTAACTTAAAACCACAGAAGAGAAGCAATGTGAGAATCAATTTATATTACGGCAGTTTAAGATTCGGAAATATTTTACAGTAGGAAGTTATATGTACAAGAATATTCATTCCCAGGTTCTAGTGGCATATGAATTTGCAACAGTAAGGTATGAGGCATCCCTTGACTCGTGTCTGTAAAACTATTAAAATGAATACTGCTCTCTGTGTCCTGATATGAAAGTATCTCTAAAACATCTTTGTAAGTGAAAAAAGCAAGGGTCAGGACAGCATGTGTAGAATGCAACTATTTAAGTTAAACAAGAAAAAAGAGAGTCACAAGAACTTGTTTATGTCTATGTGAATGAGAGTACTTTGATATGCAGAAAGTATCTCAGGAAGGATCCAACAGAAATTGACATCAGAGGTGGCCTCAGGGAGGGGACTGGAGTGCTAAAGATAGGGTGGGAAGACAGAATAGCTTTTTAGTGTACTTCCTTTGGCATCCTTTAAATTTGTTACCATGTCTCCACATTGCCCATTAAAAATAAAAATAAAAAACAATATTCCAAAGACTGACTTTGATTTAGAGTTTAAAAATGCAGACATTAAGATTCCATGTTTCTTTTTTCCTTGCCGCAAAAGTAATCCCCTTCCTTCTTCGTTAGTTGCTTTTGAATGAATAGGCTCCAGTGTTTTTAGACCTTCCCCCCGGCAGCCAACCCTCATGGTATAAAGCAATAAGGGAAATACAGAGCCCCAAATTCTGTGTCCTAAATGTTTTTCAGTCTCGGAGAAACTAACTTTTCAAGAACACAGCTGTTTATATCAGTAGGAGCATGCACTGAGGTAATTTCTCCTTCCCTGCTAGATTAAAGAAAGGGCTTAATCTTTTTTTTTTCATTTTTTTCTCAGAGAAGATTCTGTTGTCCTTTTCCTCAAAGTGAACATACATCTGAAAACAGCTCTGGTGCATTTCTGCTGGAAGAAGCAAGAAGCTATTAACAGCAGCACTTGAGGCCACTGTGCAAGTCTATTACCCCAGAAATAGATTAAAGCAAGTTCACAGATATGCGTCTCCCAGCATTACCATTCTTACCTGAAAGAACAAGGCTCCTGTTTAGCAGGAGACAGATGTTCTTATCTCATTTCACTGACAAACTGAAGTGAAATAAATAAAGACAAATAAAAAAGGCCACCTCCTGAGGATTTGCTTTGTTTCCTTTATTCTGAGTCACATATTTGGGATGGAGGTTTTTCAATTCCCACCCCACCCCCCCGAAGTTCTCAATGGCCCTGGGACTGTGGCTCTGAAATATCTGTTTGAGTCATTCTCAGACAGGGAAGGGAAGACTAAACCCAACTAAGCCCTTGTCACCTGGGAGGCAGTTTGCATAAACTCCAGGTACCGTCCCACAGCTGTTCCTTAGGCACTGAACTTGGAACTTGGCCATGGCTTGCTCCAGACACTAGCAACAGAAGGACCTAAGTAAAAACCTATCTGTGCTGTTCCTCTCAACTTTTTCTCTTGTCCTCCCATCCTCTACTACTGCAGTGTTTAAAAGGGCAAAACATAAAGTACAATTGTGCCCCAGTGGACACAATTGCGTAAAAGTGGGACTTACAAGGAGCTATAGCTCAAATTGAACCTTGCCTCATTCCCAAAAGACATATAGTTCTCAGGAAATTCATTTTCAACAGTTTCCTTCCCTTTAAAATAACTGGGGAAGAAAACTATGGATCATGACCAGAAAGTGTATTTGTCAAGCCTAATAGAAGGCTCCAGCAGGACAGATCCCTACAGACTCTGTCCTGTCTTACAGGACTCTTCAGACAACAGATATCAGAAGGGACGTCCTGTCATGTACAGTGAATGATAGCATTTGACATCACAGCACGGTAAGGTTTCTCTGTGTTTAGATCAATGATTCAAATTTGGCTAAATGCATTTCCTGTGCCTGAGGTTTTGCTCAAGAAATCCTGAGTGGTAGTGTTGAGGTGTGCTCCAGGAGTGTGCACTGGTAAAGGATTGTGCAGCCACTGAAGATGGTGGGTTGCAGCTAGCTCGGTGCCATCTCCCTAGTTAAAACAATGGATAAGATAGACCTGAATAATTTCTCATCCTTTGCACTATATAGCATTTTACAGGGTGCACCACAGCCCTGCAGAGAGGAAAAGACAGGACCTTTATCATAATTTTGCAGATGAGAAAACTGAAGAGTCAAAAGATTTGCTGAAGGTTGGATGCATGCTAAGTCAGAAACAGACCAGGAACTCCAAACAAAGCCACTAAGGTCACTCACTATAGTTTGTATTTTAACACTACAGCTTCCTCCAAGCTTAAAGGCTAAGACGGGCAACCTGTGGCTGGTAACCATTTTGCTTCCTAGAATCAGAGGAAGGCACTGGATTCAGGCTACTGCTACTGAGTATAACCCTTTAGTTCTATAGTGAAAGAAGACTGAAGTCCAGTGACTTGCCCAAGATCCTGTAGCTAGCTAGCAGGAAGGGGGATTGCTGCTAATATAGACCAGAAGGAGAGCAGGAGGAAGAGGCAATGTACATCTCCTGCTTGGGGCTGCAATGGAAGGCAAGGTAACTGCCGCAAGAGAGATTCTGTGTATTTGGAGGACTGCACACTGTGTTGAGAAATGGGCCATGGCAAGGGGTATCCATTCAAATCACTGGAGTGACCTTGCATGCCCTCTGTGAGTGTGCCAACCAGCTGGTGCCTAGTTTTATGAGTGCGTATATGCTTGTGTGTGTGCTGGTTGATTGCTAAAGGGATGTTCAAGCTAGCAACAGCCTGTGTTCATTTAGCAAAAGAAAAAGAAAAGAAAATCCCTGGAAAGCATTAACATAGTTATATAGTCAGGCTGTTTCTTACCTGGAGGTAAATGCAGACCCCACTATCCCTGTCAGTTGTAACAATCATTCATGATACAGAAATGTGCAAGAAAGAGGTCCCTCCTCTCTCATTCTTTCTAATTTTTTAGCCCTCTAGCATAGCTAGAGATTCACCCAACTCCTATAGAAGAGAAACAAACTTCAAATCCATGTCAAAGCCTGCTGGAGAGCATGATTTACAAACTGTGAGCAGAATGCTGGTGTAAACAAGATAATGCACATTAATGCCCAGCAAGTCATTAGTATTCCGTTATTCTGAACAAGGTCTGACCTTGATGCTTAAGGATCTGAACAGAATAGACCCTGTATCTTAAAGGAAAATGTCACCTCTTCCTCTCAAATTGGCAGGTCTCCAAGGTTCAAAGGCTCAAGAAGCACTCTCCCTCATAAAGGCACACAACACAAAAACCACCTCAACGCTGCTCTCTACTTCAGAGCTGATGGCTTCTTGTCTTTGAGCCCACAAACACTTTGATAACTATCACCTTTGATGTAAATTTCTAAGGAATCTAAGTATTATGCCACATTCCAGAGACATCTTTCACTTCAAGACCTCTGAGGGTTTAGAAGATTTTAAGATGAAGAATTGTACACATTTCCTTGGATATTTCTTCAATTACTAACTCAAAATAAGAAGGTTTATCTATAATTTCCATGCTCATTAGCATTGTACCTGCTTTCTAAAATCCTCCTTCTTGTGTAGATAAATGATCAAGTGGAGCTTTATAAAGTTTGTCACCACTCCAGAGCAGTGAGGTGAGCACTCTGGGAAGGCATGTGACCCATGAAAGCCTACTGGAGCAGGACTTTTCAAACTATGTGCACAGGACTCTTAGACCTTTGTAAATGGAAGCTCTGATTCCGTGGGTCTAGAATAGGACCTGAGATTCTGCATTCTTAGGAGCTCCTAGACAGTACTGATACTGTGGGGCCTAAGGACAGCACAGCACAGCACCACACCAGTTCAGCTGTCCATGGAACAAGTATTTCTTCCAAAAGAAGCCCTGTCACCTCCTCAAGCACCAGTCCTTTCATTCCTAGCATCTTCCATTTTAAGACAAGTGTTCTGGGTTTCGTTGTTTGCTTAACTATTTGTTTACTGTTTATTTTTCAGGGTTCACAGTTGTTCGCACTAGAACAACTTGATAGAGACAAATCAAGTTCCTGTGGTATTAACACTCCTAACTTCTTTAGACTATCAACTGGTAAAGAAAACATTAAGGCAGATATGATAATATTTCTGCCCTGAAGAGTTCCAAGAGCAGTGGGCTGGTCCCTGGGTGCAGAAAAAGCACATTTTCCCTTAGGCAAAGACAAAGCAATCAACTAATGGATAGAAAAAAAATTTTAATTTTCTTGGGCTAGGAGTATAGTTCAGTGGTAAAAAGCTTGTCTATTGTATCAGTCAGTGTTCACTAGAGAAGCAGATTTAATCCAAATATAAAAATGCATAAGAATTTACAAGGTAGGCTTACAATGGCTGCCTGTGGAGTCAGGGGTGAAAGAGTACAAAAGGGCTGTCTGTGTGCTGCAGATCAGAAGGGTCCAGTCAAAGGTTGAAGGACTGGAGCTCACTATAGTGTCCCATACAAGTCCATGTCAGTAGGATGAAGGGTCTGCCTTGAAAGCTGGGAGTTGAGGTCCAAGGTAAAAGTGAAGACTAGATCTTCTCCAAAGAAACAGAAGTGAGATTTCTTCATTCCTCTTTTATTCCATCCAGGCTACAAACCTGTTGATCGGTGCCACTCGCACCAGGGTGGGCCTTCTGTCTTCAGTAAATCCCTTCAGCCACACCCAGAGCTATGCTGCTGCAATCAGTTGGGCATTTCTTACTCGAGTGGAGAAAACAGTTAACTATCACATGTAGCCCTGGCTTCCACCTCTAATACCCACAAAAAACACAAACAAAAACAAAGTTTGTCTCGAAAGTTTTCTCTGAACAGGTATTGCCTAGGTCGAAGTTGGCGGAGTCCCCAGCCTGTCCTTCTTCAACATATACACACGCATACATACACACACACACACACACACACACACACACACACACACACACACGCACACATATTTCCAGGCAATTTTCCTGAAATTATTTGGAAGGACCTGTGATCCCATCTGCTCATAACATCTACTCCCCATTTGTATTCAGGTTTCCAGGCCAATAACAATATAACAATAATAATAATACTAATAATACCCATGATTTAAATCTTTAAACAGGCACCATTATCGGTCTCACTGTATGATTAGGCTGGTAAGGCACGGAGAGGACAAACAATTGGACCAAGGTCATACACTTAATAAGCCGAGATACAAATAAACACACAGAGCCTGGCATCAGAATCCATGATTGTAACTACTCCATGCTCTCCTCCATACCCTTTTTATCACTTCACCAAAAAAGGAGGAAAAAAAGTCTTATTATCCTCTTTATCTTTTACAGTGGATGGCTCATTAAAACTGGAGCCAAAATAATTAGCAACCAAATAAATTAGTTTCCTTTCCAAGAGAGTGTTTTAAAACACTCCCTGAGGTGAGGGAAAATATTTGCATTCTGTCCCTGTTGCTACAGTATGTGCAGTGAAGTGCAGGCCCCTGTGATGGGCTGGATCCGGGTAAGGAAGCAAATTAAGAAGAAAAACGCACTCTCATTCCCACAATAAAATACGTTGGCTCTTCTTGCCTCCTTACATTTAAGTGAGTTCTATCCTCTCTTCTGGGGTTCAGGTTTTAACTGTTCGATGGAGCTCTCTTTGTGACACCAACTCAGTCATTTCTCATTTTCTGATTAATTGTGGTCAGTATTATCACAATCTCAATGCATGCCATTGACTATCTGTATAATATGTTTTGTTTGGTTTTGCATTTATTATTCTATTCTTTTCCCCTTGGTTCTATGCATTTTGGTGTAAGTATTTCTTCCTAGAATCTAGTCATTTTGGCTCTTTATATGTATTTGAATGAAGGAGGTGATCATGCTTTATTGGACAAACATTACCATTGTCTCTCCCTGAAGTTAACACAGGTACTGTGATTATCTTAAGTGCTTAGTATATCACCTTAACTGTGCCAGCCAAAAGTAGGTCACAGGTTCTCCTCTATGCAGCCTAGATGTTTGTAGTGTGACAAAATTACCCACCATACCTGAGAACCAAGTTAACCATCTCATATCAATACATGTTGGTCCACAAGAGCAAGCAACTTAAGGCTAGACAAGAGACAATTCAGGATCTGTAGTCTTTAGAAAGCAAATTTGGAATCCAGGCTCTGTTACAGGTTCAGAAGACTCATTTTTAGATAAATGGCAGCACTTATCTTTAAAATTTCAATTAAGGCATTATGAAAATCTACCCCAGTAAATTGTCTGGAAGCAGGGGGAAGAAATTCCATGAAAAACTCCACTAAATCCATTTCTTTCTAGGTTAGTCAATCACCTCTACATTACCAGGGGGTTGCACAAAGTCTAAAGTGTTTAAAAGACAAAGTTAATTTTGAACATTTGCATCATGGTTCAGGCTAAAAAGAAATGGGGAAATCATCATAGGACCCATTTTTTTTGGATCCCTTAAAGAAATAAAGTCCATGTTAGTGTCTGGAATATGTTTAGTCAAGTCACCCTAATTTTTTCAGACAAGGAGACACATCCTAGGACAATGTATGTTAACTCTACTGTGATTTTGATGCCATCCTCCTTGTCATACTCGTCAACAAACTGGAGGAACATAGCCCACATTATGCAACTGTGAGTTAGGCAAATAGACTAAAAACAACTCAAGGCTGTTATCAGTATGTCAACCTCAACCAGAAAGATCCACTCAGTAAGGAAAGTATATTGCGCAACATATTGTTGGAAACAATATTTGTCATTTACCTAAAAGCTGACATCAGAGCATTATTTACCTAAATGCTGATGTCAGAATATGTTGATACCAGAATATTAGATGACAGCCTACACACAGAGTCATGGGAGGAACCGGTGCTATTTAAAGAGACTCTCTTTTCCTCATCACTCTAAGAGCTTCTCTGGAGAAGTTGAAAATGAAACGGATCTTTGTCAGTTGCAAAAATGAGTTATGTGAGACTAAAATGAAAATAAGTTAATAGATTAGGCTGCTTTTTGCTAATTCTGCCCTTTGTTTTCTTGTGTTTTTTTTTCAAAAACACTAATAAAGCTTACTACCATTTTAACATTTGTATATAAACTCCTAATAATTATAAACAAAAGCAGGCCATACATCTTCCCAGGACACTGAAATCCAGAAATTCACTTGTGAAGATTACGAGTAGCCTTTAAAAAGGAAAATAGGGTGAAGGACTCTCCTAGGGCGAGGGACGCTTCAATACAGTGACGCCACTGTCACCGCACACAAAACCAATTAGAAGAATGCTATTTTGTACCAGTCAGAAACTTAGCATGTTTGATCCTTCATGTGAATCTGGCATAGTTCACATGACCAATCAGAAGGTGCTCCTTCCAACCCTAACCCTAATCCTAACCCTAAGTTAACCTTAACTCTTAACCTGAACCCTAACACTTTTGATCTGGCACAACCAATCAAAAGACACTATTCCCGATCCTTCATGCACAAGAAACAGGAAGCTGGAAGCGTTTTTGATAGGATAGTTCATACATGGTGTGATGCCAAGAAAGTGCTTAATAGGGTGACTTTCCCAATGCCTTGTTTGCATAAGAGATTACCCAATAATTTTGAATACAAAAGATCCCCTTCCCTTATGCTAGAGACCACTGTGAACCTCTTCACCAGCCTGCTTTCACTCTGCAATAAATGTTCAGTCGCTCTCCCTTTTCTATATGATTCATCCAATTCTCTGTTCAGGAAAACAAGCACCTGGAAAGAAACCACGCAGGATTCCCCGTCCAATAGCAGCCTCCTCGCCACCACAGAAATGCCACTGTTTACAGGGGAACCGGAGCCATTACGCCCACAGCTCCTAGCGTCTGTGTCTTTGGGGATATAGTTAGACTGGGAAATGCGCCTCTCTGGCTGGTGTCCCCCACATTCTGTTCATTTCCTACCTCTTCACTCTGTGCCCTCACTATGGCCTCTAGTCTCTCATGTCCTCCAGATGGAACCAGGTCATCGTTCTGGTTTTGGTTTTAACTTTCCTCCCTCTCAGGCTTGATCCTGTAAGTTAATATTTTTAATACTATGCTTGTTATGATCTCATAAATCCCTGCCTTCCCTATTCTGGTTGTGGCAAGGATCAAAGGAGTTCATTTATGTGGGAGAGGTATGAAAATGTTAAATTGCTGCACAGACAGAAGTTTTATTTTTGCCATTTTGTCTAGCTTCCGTGATGGTACCTAGCACATGGTAGGTACTCACTAATCATGTTTTGCAGGAATAAATGAATAAATGGAAATGCATTCCTCCTTGTACGTCAAAGCCGGGTCCATCTTTCTGAAGTTCAGTCCTTAAAAAAATGAAAATGGATTTAACTAAGTGCTTCGTTTAGAACAAGTATTACCTTAAGATTGTCCAAATGAATTGTCTGACACAATTATCAAAACAAACCTCCAAGGTATGTAAGATTGGTGTCATTATTTTACATATAAAGAGGTTAAGACAGTTGAAAGCCCAGCAGCTCGCAGTTAGCAAGAAGCAGAGACAGCTTAAAACCCAAGTAGCTTAGGATCGTTTTTGCTATTCTGGGTCTCTTTTGGTTCCAGATGAAATTCATGATTGTCCTTTCTAATTCTTTGAAATATGTTGGTGATATCTTGATTGGAATTGCATTAAATCTGTATAATAGTTTAGGAAGTATAACCATTTTCACTATGTTGGTTCTTCCTACCCAGGAGCACGGGATATCTTTCCATTTCCTGATATCCCTTTCAATTTCCTTTTTTAGAATACTGTAGTTTTCGATGTAAAGATCTTTTACATCTTTTGTTAGATAGATTCCTAGGTATTTTATTTTTTGTGTGTGTAATTGTGAAAGGTATATCTAGAGGTTCCATTTGATCCAACTATTCCCCTACTGGGGATCTTTCCAGAAGAGTTAAAATCGTCATACCACAGAGATATATGCACAACCATGTTTATAGCAGCGCAGTTTGTAATAGCTAGGTCTTGGAAACAACCCAAATGCCCTACGACCAATGAATGGCTAAAGAAGATGTGGCTTTTCTACACAATGGAGTACTACACTGCCATAAAGAAGGATAAACTAGAGTCATTTATATGTAAATGGATGTTCCTTGAGAATATACTACTAAGCGAAATAAATCAGACACTCATAAGCACACATCGAATCGTTTCTCTGATATGAGAAACCATAACTGTAAATAAGGACAAAGTAGTGTAACGAATATTATATAAAAGGAAGATAATATACAAAGGAGAGGAGTGCCAGAAAGAGGGAAGGGGGAAAAGCAGGAAGGGAAAAAACAGAAAGAAAGAGGAAAGGGAAATCATGGAGAATTGTAAATAAACCTGCTGTAAATAGGGATGGAGGGAACAGAAGGGAGGGGAGGGTAGAGGGGGGAGAACCAAGAGACACCATGTACAGGTACAAAACAAACATGTTAAATGTGATCAATATATGGACAATGTACCAATACATGTTCTTGGTTAAAAAGAAAAAAGAAAAAAAACCAAGTAGCATCACTCCACATTCAGCATTCTCAAGGCTTTGCTCTTTTGCCCATTCGACAAAAGAATATTTAATGACTCTTCCTGTCTGTAAAACAAAGTTCAAAATATAAATAAAGATCAAAAAGATAAATTATAGGAAAGAGGGAGATAGATCTTTTACAAATGGGAAGGGAAGCAAGAGATGGTGGGAGGGGGAGAGAGGCCAGAAAAAGTGGACAAAAACGGAATTCAGATGTGTTACGTACGAGTACTAACTCCACACGAGGAATATTATCAATATGCACCGCAAACATACACTAATAAAAAAAAAATTGAAAAAAAAATTTTAAAAGTGAAGCCCAATCTTCATATCTTTTATGTAATTCTCTTCAGCACATGATTCCAAACTACAATTCTAAATTCTTTTCACTTGCTTTTATATACTCTAGAATGGTGGATTTCCAGCTGGGTTACGCATTAGAATTATCTGAGGAAGCTTACAAAATCCTGGTGCCCAGGTTATTGTCCGTCAGAAGAATTTTACCCAGATTTCTCCAGGTGGAAGCCTGGAAACGGTATTTTTAAAAATATTTTACAAAGAACTCTTCATGTAATTCCACTGCAGCTGAGTTTGAGAATCTCTTGTGTAACTTCTTAGCCGATTTGACTACAGACATTTTCTTCCTCCAGCTTCTATTCTCCGCTATTTAGAGTATCTCATTTCCATCCTCTCTACCCCTCTAACATGAGTTAGGATTCTTCCTTTACCAGGAAGCCTGTCATATGCAAACAAATGGGAAAATATTTACACGGAAGAATCAGAATAAGATTACTGAATGGCACTGGATCTAATTTAATGGAAAATAGCTCAAAGACATGACTTGAAGCACATCCATTCTTCTAAATCCTTAAAGTAACAAAACCCTGGAAACTTAGTCATCAACTGCAGCTCATGTTTTTAAGCAAATAACATACTTTGTCAATTTTGTTATTAAAACTACTTCACACTTCTAAAATCCAAGACGATTGGGGCATGTTATTCTCTATCAAGCACAGAACCAAATTTCATTTAAATCGAGATTGAAGTTTGCTCCCTACTGAAAAGAGGAACTTTCAAAAATTTGATTTTGGTCAATTAAAAATATCATTGCCATCACACCCTCGAAGGAGATTCTCTTTCGAAAAAAATAAAACAAAAGCAAGTAAGTGATTTACTGAACAGACGTCAAAGTGTATTTTATAACCTCTCCTGTTTCCCAGCATCAACACACTGTCAATTTTGGAGGCGGATTAGTCCTCAAAGTTGCCATCCAGAGAGAGGGAGCAGCATGTATAATGCCCTCACTAGGTCTTGGACACTTAAAGGAGTTTAGAAGTAAGCATGCTCTCCGCTTTGAAAAACAAAGGCAGAGTGCTTCAATGCCACCTTTTCAATAATGTCCAGGGGTTTTGAGAATTAACCAGCTCCAAAAATTTATAACATGCCCTCTGAAGGAATATTAATATACACAATCAAAATTGTTGGAGAAAACATTAGTGCCCTCCTGCACCTAAGAAGTAAGACATCCATGCCAAGTTCAAGCCCCTGCTGGTTTAAGGCCATTCTTATAGAAACCAGGTTTAACACAAGTCTGCATGTGAAAGAAACAGCAGAGACACAGACAAAACCCCCACCTTCCAGCTCTTCTCCTCTGGCAGTTCCCGGCTCCTTGCTCAAACAGGGCTTTAGAGAGCTCTCTGTTGGAGCTCTACACGTGTCCCCCAGCTCTGCCCTCCCCCAAGACTTTCTAACAGGCAGCTTGGCTGTGTGAGCTACCAGGCTTTTACAGCCACACACCAAGGACATGCTGGGAGTGTCATTCTGGTCAAAAGTAGATTACACATGGCCTTGTGTAACTAAATTCCAAAACTGACCAAAGAAAACCAAGTACAGATTCTTATGTGGAATGTGCCCTGCGAGTAGAGAAACAATTTTTGTGCAATCCACATTATAAAATAGCTCCATAAGAGTATAAGAAGGGTGCTTTTCTCTTCATCCTTTATGATCACAATTACATATTTTTATCCTGAAGCTCAATATTTACTTATTTATCCATTCAGCTAATATTTATTGGAGCCATATGTACAAGGCACAGTGCTGAATTCTTCAAGAAAACCCAACATTAATAAGACCCAAACTTTTTACTCAAGTGGCTTATGTGTGTAGATGCTAAATCTCTTGACTTCCTGAGGGAAAACCATCTGAGCTCAAGTGTCAGCTTTGGCTGTTAACCTTGGGTGAGTTCATTAATCTCTCTGAACTCTGGCTCATTTGTCTGTGGAACTGAGATGATAATAATAATAAATATGGGGCAGGTAAGAGGTGGGGTAGACGGAGAACCACATAGGCTGGCACAGAGAATAGGAAAGTCACATCATTAGCCTTGAGAATGACAGCTCAGCGTGAGCCATTAATGACATGGAAATGAAGTTTGGGACAGACTACACATGGCCCTGAGAAAGCCAGGCTAAGGAATGTGGGCTTTATTTAATAGGCAATGGGCAGCTCTCAAAGTTCTTTGTGCACACATAGGACCATGAACAATCTGTACTTCAAATACAGGCACTGCGATTGCTAATCTAGAAGGAAACTAGCAGCAAAGAAGCTGTTTAAAAATTGTCTACAAAAGTTCAGGACAAAAAACAATGTAGAATCTCAATCTAATCATGAGAAAACATCAGACCAATCACACTGAGACAAAATTCCACAAAATAATCAGTCTATAGTCTTCAAAAATGTCAAGGAAAAGATAAGGCATAACTGAGGAAGTGGCAACGATTCTCAAGAACTGTAAGGTGGGATCTGGATTGGAGCCTAGAACAGGTAAATGTATTAGTAGGACAACTGGACAAATTCAAAGACAAGCTATAGTTTTAGCTAATTATAGCGTACCAATGTTAATCTTATAAATGTTTCAAGTTAGGCAAGATGTCAGTATCAGAGAACCTGAGTGAAAGATATGTAAGAATCATCTGTATTATTTGTGTAACTTCTCTATGAATGCAAAATTATTTCAGAATATAAAGTTTTAGAAACAAAGTTCAGGCAAGAAAAGATGAGGACTCAAACCTTCCTGTTCCCAGACAGCAGGAAAGATGGAAGCAGAACTGGTAAGATCTGGAAATTGACTGGAGTTGGTAGGGCAACAAAGGAGTCAAGGGGAATCAGGCAAAAGCCTAGTGACTAAGAAAGCTGTAGTCACGAACCTCCTCGCAAGTCCAGGGAAGGAATAGAGTTTGCAGGAGATGTATGAGGGCTGTCCTGCAAAATGTTGAGATATAGATGGTGATAGAATATTCCCAAGTCGCTTTTCCACTGGAAAATGTATAAGAAAGAAAGCAGTTTGAGATTGCAAACAAAAAGAAAAATTTTAAGAACGTAGTTGATCTGTCCAGTTTTTGATATGCAGTCTCAGTATCACGTAAAACAGTTGAACTATGCTTTTTACCATTAATTTTAAAGGTGTCCTAGTTCTCTGTAGAATGCTACAGACCACTTTTAAGGAATGAGAAACCACAAAAAGACAGTTTGATTTTCATGCATTTCAGGAAAACCTGGTCAAAAGTAGTATGGTGGTTCTCGACTGTGCTAGCAAAGAATGACTCCACATTTGAATTTCTGAGTATGCTCTTAAATGATGCCACGTATGTGCATCTATGTATGTCCAGGCATGTCTCTGTATGCCCAGTAGCATTAATAAACATAGACATAAGCTATATAGCAAAAGTTAATATTCACCGAATACTGCATGTCTCTAGATATATTCATGCACTCTAATCTTGATGTCAAATCTTCAAGACATTATCATCTCAATTTTACAAATGAGAAATTGAGTCTCATGAAAATCAAATAATTTTCCCTAGACTTAATACAGTATTTTTTTTTTAACCAAGAACATGCAGGGATGGTTCAACATACGCAAAACAATACATGTAATACACCACATCAACAAAGTGAAAGACAAAAATCACATGATCATCTCAATAGATGCAGAAAAAGCATTGGACAAAATCCAAAACCCATTCATGATAAAAACACTACAGAAATTAGGAATAGATGGTATATATCTCAATCTGATAAAAGCCATATATGACAAACCAACGGCCAACATTACACTAAATGGCCAGAAACTAGAAGCTTTCACACTAAAATCTGGAACAAGACAAGGGTGCCCATTGTCACCACTGTTATTCAACATAGTTCTAGAAACATTAGCCAGAGCAATTAGACAAGAGAAAGAAATAAAAGGAATAAAGATAGG